>VZTV01042247.1:11459-40745 GCA_013400875.1 Anhinga rufa | reverse complement strand
TCACAGAACGGCAGGGGCTGGAAGGGCCCTCCGGAGCTCCCCCCATCCAGCCCCTGTGTGAGCAGCACACCCAGAGCAGGGGGCACAGGACCGCGTCCAGGCGGGGTGTGAATGGCTCCAGGGAAGGAGACTCCACAGCCTCTCTGGGCAGCCTGGGCCGCTGCTCTGGCACCCTGTCTGGTCAATATGCTTGAGGTCAGGGCTGTCATCCAGAGAGACAGATAGGCTGGCGGAATGGGCCAGCAGAGACCTTATGAAATTCCTGCATCTGGGAAGAAATAACCCCATGGTGACAGTACAGGTTGGGGACCGCCAGGCTGGGGAGAAGCTCTGATGAGAAGGCCCCTGGGGAGGCATTGGGGTGAGGGCTGAGTAGACAGCAAGCTGAATGTGAGCTGGGAACGTGCCCTGGCAATGACAAAGGCCAACAGCATCCTGGGCTGCAATAACAGGAGCATAACCAGTGGATCAAAGGAGGTCATGGGAAGTGATTGCCTCCAGCTTCCCAGCACTCATTAGACTGCATCCAAACCATTGTAGCCAGTTTTGCCTCCCCCCATCAGAAAGGCATTGACAGCAAGCTCGGTGGAGGACAACCAAGATGGTGAGCATGCGGGATGGAGCCTGCTCTCGGTGAGAGGATGCTGAGGTTACGGGGCCTGTTCGACCTTAACAAGAGAAGATTCTGTTGGGGGGGCCTAATGGCAGCCTGTTGGGAGGATACCAAAAAGGCAGAGGCAGGCTCCTCACTGTGCTGCATGGTGAGACAACAGGCATAAGTTGAAACATGAGAAGTTCAAACTCATAAGGAGAAACTTTCTTGCCAGGACACTAGCCAAGCAGTGAAGCAGGTTGCCCTAAGAGGCTGTGCAATTTCCGTCCTTGGAGGTTTTCAAGGTCAGGTTAGGTGAAGCCCCGAGTAACCCGGTCTGACCTCGTGGCTGATCCTGCTTTGAACAGGAGGTTGAGCCTCCTGAGGACCCTTCCATATTGAACTCTTCTGTGAACCTACAATCTTAATTCTCTTTGAGCTTTACTGTCCTCATATCCTGGAGATTTTTACAGCCTTCAGTGTAAAAATTAAAGCATGCAGTGTAGGATACTGTCTGCTTCTGCAGGGAAAGGCCTCACTCATTCACTTGCTATTAAAGCGTGGTTTGCATGATCAGGAGGGTGGGATTTGACTCAGTCTTCTCTCTTCTATCCATTTACACCATGTTTACTACCTTGCTTTCTTTTCAAGAGCATTTTTAGTGTGCACACCTTGCAAAATCCTTCAGCAGCTCTGTGTGGAGGACGAAGGCTAAAGCCACAGACTGTGTGCGAGAGGGGGGAAAAATCCCTGTCTGTGCCACATGTAAAATCTGAATGCTTACATGGCTTCTAGGAAAATTTTAAGAAGAAGGAACGTAGAAGTAAAAAATACAACAAAAATAATTTTCTTTAGTTGGTTAGAATCATAGAATCACAGAATGGTTTGGGTGGGAAGGGACCTTTAGAGCCCATCCAGTCCAACCCCCTGCAGTGAGCAGGGACAGCCCCAACTAGAGCAGGAGCCCCGTCCAGCCTGACCTGGAATGTCTCCAGGGATGGGGCATCGACCACCTCTCTGGGCAACCTGGGCCAGGGTCTCACCACCCTCAGTGTAAAAAATTCCTTCCTTATATCCAGTCTAAACCTACCCTCCTTTAGTTTAAACCGTTATCTGTTGTCCTGTCACAACAGACCTTGCTAAAGAGATCGTCCCCATCTTTCCTACAGTCCCCCTTTAAGCACTGGCAGGCCGCAATAAGGTCTCCCCGCAGCCTTCTCTTCTCCAGGCCGAACACCCCCAGCTCTCTCAGCCTGTCTCCACAGCAGAGGTGCTCCAGCCCCTGATCACCTCCGTGGCCTCCTCTGGCCCCGCTCCAGCAGGTCCATGTCCTGTCTGTGCTGGGGGCTCCAGAGCTGGACGCGGCGCTGCAGGGGGGTCTCACCCGAGCGGGGCAGAGGGGCAGAATCCCCTCCCTCGCCCTGCTGCCCACGCTGCTGGGGATGCAGCCCAGGGCACGGCTGGCTGGCTGGGCTGCCAGCACACATTGCCGGCTCATGCACGTGTTCCCATGCCATAAAGCAGCAGCACTGTAAGAGCAGAGGTTCCTGGGGGCTGTACATCTTGATATCGTAAAACTGATATTGTAAAATAGCAAGAGGGGCTTGGTATTGAGCAGTTATCCCTAGGAGTCACACTGCAAATAAAGTATTTCTCATCTAAAACAGAGATAATGATGGCGGTGGTAAGAGTTTGACTGGACGCAGAAGGGCAGCTGGATTTATCATCATGGCTGGCAAAACACAAGGTAGGTCCCTGTTCGCCCTTGTGATGTCAAAATTTTTGCTACATGCAGGATATAAAGCCAGTCCTAAGGAAAGGCACACAGTAGTGGCTAATGTGGATTTTGCCCCTTCACTCTTCTCCTTCCCCATACGCCTGGCAAAGGCAGCCACAGTGCTGTGGAGCAACGAACCCGTCGCATAGCGCAGCACGGCTGTGTGGCTTTATGGGACTGGAATCCAGCTGAAAACAGAGACAGACCCCACTGGCATCCCTGAACAATTAAGATTTTTCTGTCTTCACTCAAACACAGAGTAAAGTCACAGGGAACTGCAAAGGAGTGACTAGTCCCATACAAGGAGGAGCAAAACAGTAACTTTATTGAACACCCACCGCCACTTGTAACATCTGTCTGCACTTACGCTGTGGCCTGAATAGCCTGCAAGTGGACCAAGTCATGAATCATGACTTGCTGACAACTGGCCCCGTCTCTCCTCTGCCCCTGTTGCGTTGCTGATGGTGGGATGCTGTCTGAAATTCTGAGGTGCTCACCTCCCTCCTGGGAACTCGCTCTGGCCTGCATCTCCACTGTGAGGGTAACCATGCACTCGCGTGTCGAGGCAAGGAGAAGGACCAAGAAATCCCAGCAACAGAGGAGCATCAAGGGTGTTTAAAGCTATTTTTTAGTTACAAACCTCAAGCTGAGGTGCGGCTGTGCATTTGGAAAGAGCTGCTGAGTATTCTCCCATCTTTCCATGAGAGGAGGCAGTGCTTGGGTAAGGTGAAGGTGCAGCTCGCATCAGGCTGCACGAGCACGAAGCTGAAAAACCTGTCCTGTGGTATGAATTCCCTGGCTCCCCTCCACCCTGCTCCTTCCTCATACGGAGCCATGGAGCAGAATCTTGAGATGCAAACTCCTTTTATCCAGCCGGACCTGCCGTGTTAGTGTTTCAAAGGGACAGAGCAGCAGAAGGGCGGCCGTCCAGTATGTGGCAAGTGAGGGATGAAACGCCAGTGTTAAGAACAAGACATAAAAGGTCACTTCTCAGCCGCAGCCTGAATATCTATTGAATGCGAAATAGGCAGCTAGAGAAGAGGAGCATTCAATATGCCATGAATGGCTGCCTTGTGGATTCACTTTGTAGGAGCCACGCATGTGGAAGCCTGTGTCCAGCAGTGGAAAAATCTCACTAACCTATTTTTATCATTGCCAGCACAGTCTGGCAACTGCTTACATGTTCTAAGTTCATTTAAAAGTGACTTTTGATAGGGTGCAAGGTCCTCAGTGCTGGCAGTTCAAATTGGGTCATTTCTTCAGAACTGCCAACAGGCAGAAACCGAAGGGGTGGCTCTTTTATAATCATCATAATTATACAGTGGCGATAGGCTTAAACCACCCTCTAAACATAGAAACCCAACAAAAGCCAGCTTGGGCTGTGCTAAGTTAGTGCTTGCTCTTCTTGGTTGGAGCAGCAACCCTTACTCAAGACAGCAGCCCCCGGCCCCCCGGGCCTTACAGGGTGTCCCTCCTGAGCAGCAGCAGTGGCCACAGAGACTTACTCTGCTGCAGACCACCTGGTTCTGCACGCCCCCGTCCTCCCAGGGTGCTCAGACCTTCACCCGCCTCCGTGTTAGCAGCTTCTTGCCAGCAGTGGGCTGGTGGTGAAAGATAAAAAAAAAACAAGGATAAAAAAAGGTGCTGAGAAAGAAAGAGCCCGTGCATTGCTTGTATCTCTGCCTACAGCTGGAGGCTTGCTAGGCAGCCTGTCTGCAAAGGCTTGCAAGCACCTGCGTTCAGAACTTGCAAGAAAACACGGCAGGGCTCAGCTTGAACTTCACAGCACATCCCCTGTGGAAACTGCATCAGGCTCCCATTTATCACTGGGGGTTCAGTCCCCACCACTTTTTTCTTTTCCCTCCCCCCGAACAATTGCTCTGAAGCCATCTCCTGCAAAGCTTGCTTGGACTCAGTGATTCATCTGAAAAACAAGAACAGTGGAGATGTACAGGCGGGTCCTAAAACCTGTCTGCAAACACTTCATGTTCTTTTCTCCTGAAGGGTGGAGAGGGTGAGGTGCAGTCTTGGCTGGGATAGCCTGTCAAAATAAATCCAGGCCTTCCTGTCTACTGGAGCAATTCCTTTAGGAGCTCTTTTTGAAGGCATCCTGCAGGTAAGTACACCCTCCCCTTCTGCAAATACATCTTCTCTACACCCTTTATGAGTAAGATTATTAATTGCCAAAACATAGTTAGAATATGGTATGATGGATTTGATTTCCTAAAGCATCTGAGAGGATAGGATTTATTCCCACCCCGAACATGTTAGGCTCACACCTTTCTTTCCAGTAATGCCAGCTTCTTCCCATATCCCACACCATTTTCACATTTCATGGACCCGCTGTCATTTTTCCCTTGTACTCAATTATGGTACTGGTGTGCTAGGATGCCTGTAAAACGACGATGTGCTGTACCACAGAAGACTTTCCCAGCTCCGGTGTAAAGAAGGGAGCTATTTTCCAGCACTAAACCCCATCCCCGTGGAAAACCAGCCTCTCCCTCCCTGCCTTCGTGCACCTTCTGCTGACTTTGCTGACCAGGAAGGCTAGCTCTGATTTTCCAAAAGAAGTTTAAACATCTTCTGGCATAATTACGCCATTGACTGCCAAATTCAGCCTTCCTTAGGACATTGTAAAGTCCTTGCCCCTTAGTCAAACATTTATTTTCTTAAGCTTGCAACAGCAGGTACACTGTTTCCTCATGCAAATTCCCATATTCTGCATGTGCCTATTATTTCTCCCCACTGACCTTGGCTAGCTTACACTGTATAAATAGCTGTTTGGCTTTATCTTCTCTTGTTTTCCTCATAGCAGCTGACAAGGGGAACAGCCGACAGCAGTCTTGGAGCAATACGATGCAGAGCCCACCGATGCTTCTCCATCTACACAAGCCAAAACGCAGCAGCAACTGCTCTCTGCCACTTTGCCGCACACGTTTCAACAGCTTGTGCAAACTTTGCATAATGTTATCCATTTAACAGCATCACAGGCGGTGTTTTACGTTAGTGCCTAACATAGGACTTATTCCCATTACTGGTTATCATCTCTTCTACTATGCCAATTCGAGCAAGTGGCTAGACCAGGGCTGCTCTGATCTCACAGCCCTTTACTATCCACAGGCAATTCCCACAGACATACAATACACAGTGTCACGTTTGGCCACAGAACGGCTACATCAAGCAAATTTAGTGCAAAGGATTAGCAGCACCAGTATTTAATGAAGGAATCTGCTCATGTCTGGAAATAAAGCTGCTTAAGCCCTTTTCCTTTCTGGAGTAATTTCTCACATTCCAGGCAGGCTTTATGGTCACAGCACGGTTACACCTTTCTGTTTACTGATGGAGAAGTTAGGATGGCACACAAAAGACAAAGTGTTTTACTTCTGTATGTTTTCCTTCACTGCATCTATTCCTCCCAACAGACCTTACATGCCACCTCTAGGATAATTTTTTCCTACTCCTTGCTTGCTTCTCTGCTGACCCATTGAACCAGGACAGACCTCTTCCCAACAGGCGTCCTTGCCCTGTCCCGACTCGCTTTGCTCTCCCGCCCTTCACAAGCATTACACCAGCGTTAGTTACTTCTGCACACTTCCAGCACACGCATGGAAAAAATAATCTGACTTCGACGTCCCAAACACAGGGTTTCCCCTTCAGTATAGTAATCCTCCCACTCCTGCTTCCCAGAAAGTTTATTATCCCTTTTGTTCACCTGAGCCCTACATATTACTTCGTCACATTCTGCTCCGGCTTCCTCGAGGCAATCCTGACCTAACTTGAAGACGGGAACTCGCTCCCTACCTGGGCATTCAGTGCTACAAACACAGACATTTAAGGGCTGCCATCTCTTAGAACTGAAGTCTTCAGGAAATTCCGTCACAACTGCTACTTGTGAAGTAAAACTTCTCATCATTCAGCTCATCAGTATTCATTAGTGAGGAGTATTCATTCCGGGCTAGCTTGCAGATCTTAGGATGACTGCAACCAAGTTTTGCAGCTGTAGTTCATGTTCCTGCTAAAAAGAAAGTAATATTTGAGTAATAAACTTGAAGTGGCTCCTTCTTCTCTGATAAGAGATGACTTACCCATCTGTTGATTACACCAACCTACAGAACAGGTAATCTGTTGATTACACCAACCTACACACATAGGTTGTTCAAAAAGAAGGGACAAAGATTGGGCTGTAGGACTTAAAAACACAGAGGGAAGTGGGCAGGCACCAGAGAGGCATGAAGTGTTGCAGTACATACTGTGGTTAAGGCAGCAGTATTCCAAGGTAAAGACTAACTCACAGGAAGCCCCCGTCCAGCTTCTGTAGAAGGCAGCAATAGTGGAAGGTATAAACTTAAGTCTTCTGGATATTCAGCTGACCTGGATGCAAGTAGCCATCACCCAAACCCATCTCGTGAGCTGAGGTGCTGAGCGCACGGCTTAGTTCTCACCACCCTAGTGTAATCCATTGGATTTTCTTGGACTTCGACAAACACTGCTAGTGTTGGACTACAGCCGCGTTGGATGTTGGCAACCTGAACACATGCACCAACATGGAACAATAAAGGCCAACAGTGTCCTGGGCTGCATGGACAGGAGTGTGGGCAGCAGGGCGAGGGAGGCCATCCTGCCCCTCTGCTCTGCCCTGGGGAGGCCGCAGCTGGGGTGCTGTGTCCAGTGCTGGGCCCCCAGTGCCAGAAGGACTGGGAGCTGCTGGAGCAAGGCCAGCACAGAGCCACAAGGATGCTCAGGGGATGGAGCATCTCCCTGGGGAGGAAAGGCTGAGAGACCTGGGCTTGTTCAGCCTGGAGAAGAGAAGGCTGAGGGGGATCTCCTCAGGGCTTATCAGTATCTGAAGGGCAGGTGTCAGGAGGGTGGGACTGGGCTCTTCTCAGCGGTGCCCGACGACAGGACAAGGGGCACCGGGCACATGCTGGAACACGGGAAGTTCCACTGAAACCTGAGGCAAAACCCCTTTGCTGTGCGGGTGCCAGAGCAGCGGCCCAGGCTGCCCAGAGAGGCTGTGGAGTCTCCTTCCCTGGAGCCATTCCCACCCCGCCTGGACGCGGTCCTGTGCCCCTGCTCTGGGGGTGCTGCTCACGCAGGGGCTGGACGGGGGCAGCTCCGGAGGGCCCTGCCAGCCCCCGCCGCTCTGTGATAAAACCAAGGGCAGTTGAAGTTGGCTGTAAACTTTCATTATGGTTGACAGCAATCCACTGCAGCTCTTCCAGGTGTCAGGTTCAGTCTTATGCCCCAAATTGTGCAGCTGACAAAAATGCTACTTCTCCGTTCTGCAAGAGCTCAGGGACAGGGTAGGTCTCAAATTCCCATATGCGATTAGATTCTACCCTCTAGGCTCTCTCATATATCCAAGAAGGAAAATTAGATCAACTATTTTCTGGAGTCATTCCAGTCCCTGTAAGACGCACAAAAGCATAATCACCATTTGGCTTTTTTTTTTAAAATCCAGATTTTTTTTAAGAAGGCCCCATTAACACAGAATAATGCAACGCGTTACAGAGGAGAGCTGTATGGGTCGCAGTACTCCTTAGACAAGTGACAGTGTGCAATGCAAACATGGGCAATACACTTATACATTAGTCCAGAGCTACAGACAGAGCCTGGCCCTCAACAATTCTGGTATTTCTCATAATCGCTACCACCCTCCTTAGGAGAGAAAGGTGGGAAGAAGCAAGAACTACTAAGAGACGGTTGTAGTAACTAGAGGACAAAGGCCAGAAGCTCCCAGGAACGCAGCCGAGATACTACAGTAGGGGAAACACCAGATACCAGTATAGCATGTCAATTTGCTGGTAAGGACCCAAGTCAGGCAGCCCCAACCAGAAGATATTTTAGAGAAAAAAAATCCACTTAAAAAGCCATTTAGAGTAGAAGTACAGGACAAATGGGTAATTCTTTAGGCTAGGGGTTCCACATTAATCTCTCTGCTCCCTCCCATATCCATTTTTAAACTGAAACAGGATAGCTACAGATCTAGCTGCTGCTGCAAGCAGCAACTGCAGAGCTGTTGAGTAACTTCTCATGCAACTTTTGTTTTTTCCACTTGGAAAGCCGAGAGTTGGCACACATGCCGTAAACCCTTGAGATTGTACTTTGCTGGCTTTGAAGAAACAAAGCACAAAGCCAACCACTGAGAAAAATCCTGAGCATACGCTATGGGAATCTGCCTTGTCAAGGGACTGAGGCCATGTCAGATGCCAGGGGATGGAGTTGTGTCAGACAGGCTGTGTGAAGAAAGCCCAGCTGGCTCCAGGGTAGAGCCCAGCCCATTTGCAGCAGTGCCACTGCCTGCATATCACCAGTACGACAGCCATCCTTTGCCACCTTGTATGAAGAGGACAGTAAAAATAGTACAGCAGTAACATTTTAGGAATATAATTAAGTGCTTTTGTTCACATGCACCAAGGGAAGGAGGAATGCCGATATCTTCCCTAACATGCTCTAACAGTCACCTTTTCCATTCCTTGGAATTCCTTTCAAATACGGCATTGGCATAGGAGCTATTTCCTGCTTTACACTAAAGCCCTACTGATTTAACACAACATGTTACACAAGTTCAGCTCCTTGCTATGCATCGAACAGTATGCTTAATAAGCACAGTGAAATCTCCTCTCCCCCACAAACATACAATACATCTTACTCTTTATTAAGTATCAAATTGTCTCCAACATAAATTACATCCAAATTACATAAGTTTCAAGAAAGTCAGATATTTTATGTACAATATTTGTCTTCAGTCAGATATATCGTTATCATTTTAACCTATAACAAAAAGCAAACCTACATCAGTACCAAATAAAGCATTAAAAAGGTAACAAATATATAACTTTTTAGAAATGCTTTTAGAATGCTAAAGTTAATGACAAAGATTTTATAGTGCAGCAATCTTGGGTTTTTAGCTCTTAGACCATTTCTCTGTTTTTGCGGATAGCACAGCAGAGAACCATACTGAATATCATGCCGAAAATCTGTGAAGAAAGCAAACGCATTAGAAATCAGGGGACCAAAGCACATTCTATCAACACAGGGACAAGCATAGCTGCTCTTCCCAGCCCAGAGGCCGTATCAACACTTCATACTGAAGTTCATATCTCTGCCCCTCCCTTCTCCTCCTCCCCCAAATTTCAGCACATCCTCAATCCATCCCCTTCACCCTCAATAATTCAAAATAGGCCAGCTATAAGCCGCTACCATATCTCCTCAGAAATTTTTATCATCCCAGCATATTTGCATCCACAATACAGAGGTGCATCCACAGATTTGCATCCACAATCCAGACGAGTCAAACAAAAGTGCAAGTTTTCTTACTAGCACTGTTATTTCAGTTCTCTAGCAGATTCTTTAATTGTTATAAAGAGAACAAAGGCAAGGATCCCCAAGAGATACGAGGATTAAGACATTGGCTGGCAACATGACCAATACATCTTCACCCTATGTATACACGCACTGCCGACACAGTTTCACCACTGCTAAAACTACAAGGAGGCAGATCCTAATCCAAAGCAGAAGCAGGGAGGTCCAACACACCCCACCCTCCGCACTGCCTCAGGGCCCCGCAGCGCACACCCTGGTCCTGCTGGTACCTGTCATTAGTGGAACAGGCTCATAGACTGCCATGACAGGCACTATTCAGAGTCCTGCTCTAAGTACCCTTTGGCCATACAGCTACCCTTTAAGTAATCTGGAAACTCACCATTATTACAGCAATGCCAAGGCCAACTGCTCCAATCACGTTCAATTTCGAATTGAAGACATCATCAATGGCAGCAGGGCATGGCTGAAAAGAAAGACTACTCATTAGTGTTTCATATGTACAAAAGGTTTGTTTCCACTTGCTTGTTTGAGCTCAAGTCTGCCAATTGATGCTATGCCTTTGACCAAGTCTGCTTGCACCAGCAACGCTTTGAGCTGGCCTTTATTTCCATATCTTTAAAGAGAGCAAGGGATGTTCCAACACAAAAGCTAGTGGAGAAGTTTAAATCTACTTTTCAAGCATCTAAACCTCTTAACTGCACCTTGGCTACAGCAGGATTCCCTTTTCAACACCTGCAGTTGATCAGGTAGATCAGGACCAACAGCAATGGTACTAGACTTGGCTTGTTACTAATGGCTGTCAGCTTTTAAGTTGCTGTATTGCTCAGCCCTTCTCAAAACAGATTTGAAGCCACTCTTGATACTTCCAATTGCTACTGTCATTTTGCAGACACCTTATGAACACATGGTGCACGGGGATGGCAGGATTTCTTGAGCTACATGCATGCATGCTAGGCTATGGGTAGATTCATAGAGGCGCCAGTTTGAAGCTCTCAGGACAATGAATTACCATTGCAACTAAAGACAAACTTAAGTACAGTCCTTTCCCCAGCAAAGACACATGGTAGCCAAGAAAAAGAACAAGGAACTTCTAAGGATGTGTAAGTCTCTACAAGCCTGATAGCTGGTCAAAGTCTCATCCCAGCTCCTGTCCTACTTATTCCAGCAACAGACTACAGTGAGCTGCTGAAAACTTTAGTTTTTCCTTATCCAGTCCAGAAGGAAAGACTAAATCAAGGATTAAAGGGATATACTGGCAAGAATTAACCAGTTAAATCAGAATATCAATATGACACTGCTTCTTAGCAGCACAAAGATCAACCACACCATTACATCCCTTTAATCTTGCAGTCTGTCTCTTGTTTTTCTACAGCTGGGACTAGACCAAACACACATCACAGGATGAAGTCAACAGATGAGACTAAAACACACTTAAAATAAAGCAAAGAATAAAACACTGTCTCAGCTACTCCCATATAGCCTAACTTGTAGCAGATAGTATGGACAGGACTAAAGATACAGTCTAAATACAGACTGAAATGTCTCATGTGGTCAGATACTTGAAGGTACAAAATAGTCTGTAGTGAAAGGAAGAGCACAAGTAATGTGGAAAAAAATCAACTGGTTATTTTAATTCCTGCATAGTAAGAACCTTGTTTTCTAACAGGAACACTCAAACAGGCTGTCTTGGAGCATGGAGCAAGAGCACAAGACAGTTGTTAAGAAAAAGAGGAAACGGGGTGGTTAACAACCATACAAGATACCTCTCCTCTGTCTGTGGCATACAGGCACCTTTGCACCAATATTTCAACAGGGGAATCCGATTCAGAGAATTGGCCTCACAGTGACATACGCACCTGAACAGGCCGCCAGTGCATTACCCCCCTCTCCTTTTCTTGCTATACCTTCAGACCTGCTCCCATCCCGTGCTCTACTTCTCCCTAACCAAGAGGGGAGGCAACAGCTCCTGTGCAGCACCAGGAAGGTGCTCTGGCAACAGGATAAGCCAGGAGAACAGAGCATTTTTTTTCTTTTTTTTTTAGGTGAAGTTTTGGCCTTAGGCTGGCCATCATGCCAGTGTCTAGTGACACACAGACTGCACATTTCCTGCGCAAGTTCAGATTTCCTGCTGACCCTGCTTGTTCTTTCCACAGTAACAGTATGTTGGTTTTCCACAACCAGACTGATTATAGAGATAGGTTGCTAAGTAAGTGTGACATGGAAATTTCCCATGGACGGGTAAGGGTTTATTCAGAAACGTGGTTCTCATTCTACTCATGGGGCAGAGCTGTTGGTAAAATAAATCATGCTTTACCACTGCAGAAAGCGACTCCATCATGGTCTTCTTTGGACAGGTGTCCATGAACTGCTGCTCAAGAGCTCCTGTAAGACCACAGCAGTCTAGCTACAAGAGAAAACAGGAAAATAGAACCAGGTTAAGTAATCCTTAGTTTTACTCTGTATTTGGTAAAAAGGAGAAATAGATTACATTAGGTTTTATTACAGACCTTATGCAAATTTGCTTAGAAGTCCTGCCAATGTGACTGCTATAAACCCAATTTTAAAAAGCCTTTATTGCATTAAAAGACAAGATTCTGAAAAGAAGAGCTAGATCTCATTAAGTATATGCACATTAATCTTGGTGACAGCTTGTACCCCTTGCAGACACAAAGATAAACTGCTCATAGACGTGCAGATATGTGCATACTATGGTGCCTCTACACAAGTACCACAGATCTAGAGTTTTCCAGCTTGCTTCCGAGTTTTAGGAAAGCAAGAACATGCATTTCAGAGGTTCAGAGGGACAAAAAGGCATACTGAATTCACTGGTACTATAAAAAATAATTTCTGCAATTTGTTACTAATATTCCTTTGGTTTCTTTTAGTTATTAAGGTACTAGACTTGTATGGGGGACTGGATGACATGGAGAACAGTGTGAAGAAGCTGCATTACTGTCTAGTTTATGTATAATCATGTACTTACAGCTAACTGTAATGCTTTCAGGGTCTCTTTGGCAGCCGGTTGAGATCTCTTTCTATAGGTTTCCATGTAGAAGTCCTTTAACTCTTCAATAACCTACGGGATAACAGAGATGTGGTTATTACTGTCTTACTCAAAACAAGCTTTCAATAATTAATATTAAGGTAAGTCATTCATTAAAAATTCTGCAACCTACAACACCCCCTCCTTTTGACATGTAGAAATAGAGGGTGGAAACAGAGGATGGACAGCATTTCTCACCTGGCATAGGTGAGCTTAACTGGTATACTCGCCTTATGTTATGAACAGATAAGATTGTTTCCTTTCCAAAGGTCTGAACTTGTAGGAGGAGTGAGAACACCGTCTTTGCCCACTGGTTACAGCAAAATGCGCCCTATCAATTTCTGTACCCCAGAAGTTGCTATACTCCCTTGTTGTATAATACAAGCAGACAAGCAACCCTGATCACCAAGCACCTTATTTTGAAACAAGACAGAATCTGATGGGACAGCCCAGATCAGTCATCTTTTAGGATACAGAAACATTCAGCCCATATCTGACCCAGCTCATATCTAGAAATGCTGAGTTTTACTGATGACCCGCTTTGCTTCACAGCTCGGCCAGGTAGTGCCTGAAGGGCATCTCTAGCATGCAACAGCATCTTGGATTCTGGCTTCTCTGCTACACTGTCATTTTTTAATATTAGAGTTTAACTTCTTGTATTGTTTTGCTAGAATATATCTTCTTCCTCTTCCCCAAATTCCCTGGATAATCAGGATTTGACGCGTACTGGTATAGGTTTCAATAGACTGCAAACTTTCTGCGGGCACAGTCATAGGATCACAGAATAGTTTGGGTCAGACAGGACCTTTAAAGATTTAGTCCAACCCCCCTGCCATGGGCAGGGACATCTTTCACTAGATCAGGTTGCTCAAAGCCCCATCCAACCCCACTTTAAACGCTTCCAATGATGGGGCATCCACAACTGTTTCCACCATTGTGTGAACTTTTAAGAGCAACCTACCTTTTCTTTATTTGCAAATCCCCAGATTGCAGCAGCAATTTCAAGGGCAAAAATCACGAAAAGGAAGAAGAAGAACTGGAAAATAAAAGACCACATAATTAAGACCACAGCACCACAAAACAGCATTGCACATAGATACCACAAGCTTATCTAGTCCCCACCATCCAGCCTTGTGGGAACCGTCACTCAACCAGATTCCAGTTGGAGGCCTGAAACACCGATAAGACTAGGAAAGAGGACGTACTGCACTGGGTCAGCACTTCTTCCCAGGAGCATCAGAAAGCCTGGCAGTGTTTTCCAAGCAGAAGTCCTCCTTTTTGATCAGCATTAATTAAAACCAATCATCTGTTAACTCAGACTTTGAAGTTGCCCAGGTTGCTCAGACGCATCACAGCCGCCACCACCAATTCTCTTCTCTGGTTTGTCACTCCTATTGCTTTAGGAGTCATTAGTCAATACCCAGGTTGCCACCAACTCCCAGAGAACTAATGGTCACTTTGTTGTGTATCACATAAAATAGAAATAAGTGTCATCTCTGTGTGTAATTAACTACTGGGTCCAAGACACCACTACCATTCAAAGGCACTTTAAAGAGAGATGTTCAGAATTACAAAGGGCTAGAGGCATCATTTTGCAAGAAATACATGAAATTAATTTCTTTGACGACACAGAAGAAGAATTGTTCTTTCACTGGCTATAGTAGTAGTCTTTTATTAACTAAGTCTTCTGGTTGTTTGGATGAGTAGTGCCACAAGTATACAGATGTGCATGAACCCAGTAAGCTGCACTGACCCCTCCAGTCTGAAAACAATGAGGTTGCTCTCCAGGAATTGGCTTGCAGGACAGTTGTCAACTAGAAGAGCTCATCCTGTGATTATGAACAGTAAAGACTTGTTGTTTCAAGAATCAGATACCACAGTTCTGATCTCCAAGATTAAAGATTGCACAGCCATCAGAGTTCAGAACAAGCTGTTTAAGAAATAGCATTGCTCTTATCAACATTTTAGTACTGTGTTGACACATACTCTCAGTCTTGATACTTTAATGTCTGAATATGTCACTAACTCCTGAAGTCATCCTGTATTCAAATACAGCACAGATATTTGGATTTAGGGCCAGAAATGGAAACTATATTTAACATTTTAACATTATGGAGGTTATTATGCCAAAACAGTCAGTACCTGCTACTCTAACTGCACAGTAATATTTTCCTTCCTTTCTCATCGTGCTGCTAAAAGAGTTAAACGCTACTCTGAACACTTACCAGGCCAAGCATACATTGAGATTCCTGCAGTGCACCGCAGCATCCCAAGAAACCAACCAGCATCATAAGTGCACCAGCTCCAATAAGGATGTACACTCCTGAGGAGGAGAAAGAGACATGTACACAGGCTAACCAAGACCTCAGCAGCAAGGTATAAAATTAGTTGCTCCAAATAGCATTTATAGCTTTCACCAAGGTTTTAAGTTTCTTTACTGAGGTGTTCCAAGTAAACAAAGCTGTGCTTAGTTTGCAAAGCAAACACACCTCAAAACTTGTGGGGAAATGTACTGATAAATAAAAACTTCAACTTATAACAATTAATGAGTAGCACTACTGCAGTTTCAGAAAATGAGCAAGATAAAGCTAAGGCAAACTGTAAGACCCATTTTAAAACTGGCTCAGAGCCAAAGTTATCAACTTATTTGCAGATGAAGAGTGTGTTGCAGCTAGAGACAGCTGGAACTAGCTATTTACCAACATCTGAGAATTCTTGAAGCGTGCTAACTCTAGGAGAATGGGTATTAAAAGGCATCATAGTCATCTGTCATAAAGCTTTAAATGCTTTCCTACCCTGCTTTTCCATCAGGAAATACTGAATTATTCCACCAGTCATGGCAGTACAAGTTTACACTTCAGCTGCCTAACTTGACAGCCTCTCTAGCTACAAGAAACTTGGCATTTACTCCTTTTGCAGAAGCAGATACTTCTTCAAGTCATATCAAGTGGCCATTCTGCCCAGAATTTAGGTAGTGAGTGTGTTTGAGCATAGAAGGCAAACATTTCTGGGCTAGAAGATTTCATTTATGCCCTATCCTTTCCTCCTAAGCTCGGGAACTGCCAGCTTAAGCATTACAGCTGCTAGCTGGTGAGAGCAGCGAGACACAGCGAGCAAACAACTCCCAAAGGACAGCAAGGAAGTATTATTGGGGTGGTGAAACATGAGACAGAATCAGGACAAAGCATGCAGAATTAGTATGACATTTCTATCAATATAGACAAAATACAGTTCTGCCCGTCAGAGACCCAATCAATACTATTTAAAGAAACCCATACGTAAGCATTTGTAAACTATATTTTTCTCAATGCAAACCAATAAGATTAGTTGCCAAAATAAGCATCTACTTGATTAAGCATATGTAAGTGATTAAGTCTGACATTTTTTTATCAGCAGGAAATTCTAGCGCCAATTGTTTTACCTCAGCTTAAACTTTTAAATGGAAAGAATCCATCGGAACATCTTATTTCAGTTTATTTTCAGTAGCATAGAAAGCTTTTGAGGTAACTTGCTTTGTTACTACATGCAAATGGACAGATTCTTTCAATTTCCTATTAGAATCTGCAGTCAGTAACTACTCCCAGAAAAATACGTTAAAACAGTAATTCCTATTAACATTGTCTTTAAAACTCAGTTTAACCTACAGAGGTTTCAAGTAGGTTTCACTGGCTGCATTCAGACAGTAGCTTAAGTGTCGCATCACAAAACTTTTGGTTTTGGAGGTTGAAGAGTTGTTTTAGATTACCCAAAATAAGACTTATTAAATATTCAGCTCGATGGCTAAGTTTAGATTTCTGTTCTCTTTCCAAGGTCCAGTTAAAAGCATATGGAAATCTTCCTGGCAGCTGCAAGAACCCAGGTTCTTGCCGGCATATCAAGGGTGAAATACAAGCTTTCTCAGAGATAAAGCGTCTGCATGCCTGCGGCCTCTTCATAAAGTTGCACAAACATTTCAATACTCGCAACTGTGGTCTCTAACAAGCCTAACTCATCATTCCTAACAGTACTCCCTGTGGGCACAGGCTACCCTGGTACTATAAGGCTGCAAGGTGAGTTGCACCTCCCAGCATGCCTTACACAGCCTTTACTGAGCCTTTAGACAGCAGTTTAGGTGTTGCAACAGGTCAAGTAGCTCACCACAGGAGCCAGTTTTCTTGGCAAGACAAAGACCAACCTAATCACGCTGTGGATGGCAAACGAGCGATGCCATACAGGACATAGCAAATCCAGGTGCCACAGGGATGTGAAATATGTACGTATAGGGGTTGTCCAAATCAAAGACAATGGACACATATGTAAGAGAGGTACATATTTGAATTTGCTTTCTTCCCAATTGTTACAGGTCTTCAAATGCAGCTACTTGGCATCAAAAAAGTTGGAGCACCTACAGGTGACAAGGAGCGAAGCACATGTTCCTCTGTCCAAACCTAAAAGTGACTGTAGAGATCAAAAATCTTAGTTTGGATAAAATCCAGTTCAGTTAGAAACTCCTATGACAGAATAACAAACTGAAAACATGCATGTTTGTCCCCTAATTGGAAATCTTGTAAAACAGAATATATCAAGGAATAACATCCACCTGGCCCAACTAAAGCTACATTGATCTAGGTTGCCTGTAACAGTTGCTCTCATATAGACCAAGATACTTGTGCATCCCTTCCATTATCTCCAGTATAAGTTAGCATGCATAGGGCCACAAGAGTTAGACAACAGTACATATGCTCCTTCCGAGAGATAAGGCAGAGTTGTGTTTTTAGGTAGCTTAGGTTGATCACTTTGGGGTGAAAAAAATTAGTTATTGGTGTCATCTGTGACTACTCATGTAGTTTAGGGTGAAACTTTGCTGACTCATATTGTGATAAGCATCAGGAAGATACGTCCTCTGTGTCCACCAGGAGTTCCCCAGGATTACAAAATGCTTACCCGACAGTGCCCAAAGAGGAACTGCAGGGTTTAGCCTGGGAAAAAAGATGATGTGATATACAACCCATAAGAAGCCACTAGCGTGACACTGCTGTCTGCACAAGAGCTCACAACAGAGGCTGGCCCCCTACACCAGCCAGGGGCAGCTGCTCTCTGCCCCACCCAGGCGGGTTAGGGCCATTTTGAGGAAGATGAAGGCTTCTAAGCAGTCCGGAAATCAGGGTGCAAAAATGTGATCTATCACCCCGAGCCACCTCTTCGCTTACCTGTGTAAAACGTTGTGTTGTTGGATTCCAGTTCAAAGATGCTTTTGGTCTGTGAATCAAACCGAAGCCATAGTCCAATCGCAAGAACTGCTGTCCCTGCAAGCTGTAAGAACAAGTAAGCCTTGTTAAATAATGCCAATTAATACATTCACCCTTGCATTAGTAACAACATCAGAAGTGAACACAGGCTACAGCTCTGTTATTTAAAGAGGTGGTGACAAAGAACCAGCATAAAAGGATGGGGATACCAAAACAAGAACAAACTCAGTTCCTGACGCGAGACATCTCATTTACAGATGCATTTGCATATTAAACTACAACGCACGATAACAACGCCATTCTTGTTCTTTACTGAGAATAACCAAGGTCTACCAAAGTGCCAAGTGTCAGTATTTCCATTGGCCCCTCCACCCACTATTTTATTCTGGGTGACTAATGGCATTGCATGGCTTAGTGATATTAAATCTTCACACTCAAAGACAAGCGTATCGCAAGAAAAAGGGCCTTGTAAGGCCATCTAAAAGTTTAAGCATATAAAACAGACCGGTAAAAATTCAGTCTACTGCAGTAGAGAGTTTAGAAAGAGCGCTCTTACTGCATTGGTTTTATGCTGTTATGCAAGAAAGTCACCACACTGACAGGAAGAAAACACAGGCTGCTGAAATAGCAACATTGCTGTGTGCTGATCTGGAACAACACAATCAAATTTTAGATAATATTTAGTTTTATTATAGTATTGTCTCTGCCTGTGTGCCTCCAGGTTCCTCTTAAGATCAGTGCCTGCGTTTGCAGCAAGTTGTGTGTATAAATTAGCTTCTGGACGAAACATCTGGCAGAAGGCATCAGAGGAGTGTTGCAAGAGGGAATTGCACTCTGGCAAGGCAAACGCTAACAGTTGGCTTTGAACAGAGTGAATCTTCCCTGCTTTTAAAAGAGAAAACCTGGGGTCATCTTGCATGCAAAACCAAAAAAAGAAACCAGGACAAACTAGAAAGCCAGAGAGTGTGCTTCTCAGCTCCTCCTTCTCTCCTTTGCAGGCCATTTAACTATCAAAAAAAGCTCTACAAAAGTGAGATAAGGACAGAAATACCACACATTGCAGACAACATTCAAAACTTAAACTTAGGAGTGAGCAATAAGCTTAGAAAGTCTGGAGCTTTCATTAGGCTAAGTGCGCATGCAAAGATAAAGCAAAGCCTTATCTCTGATAAGAAGCTCCTTCTAGAAGGGAACAACATTCCTGATTTGCCTCCAAGAAACTGGAAAGAGTTTTACTTCAAAATGTTAATTTTCAGTGAGGACATGGAAGGAATTCCCACAGAAAGCACCAAGCCCAACTCCCCCAGCCCCTGGCTCTGTCCACAAAAAAAAAGGGAAAGCTTTGAAGATTCAGACAGGACAAAGAGGATGGAGCTAAGTGAGGGTTTAAGGGAAGGTATATCCCTTGCAGATTCTCAGCAGAAAGCATCCTAACTGAAGCGCTGAAGGGATAAGGCATCAGTGAAGAAAAGCCAGAGGCCAGCCATGCCAGAAAAACCAGCATTTCTTGTATGACAGGCACCTGACTCCCAAGCCCGCCTCAAAGAGGAGCTGCAGGGTTTTAGCTGAAAAAAAGATGAAGCGATACGCGATGCATAAAGAGCCAAACCCAAACAGAGGGTTCCAGACCTATGCAAAAGGCACTTTGTTGGCACCACAGGTGTGTGGGCACAGGCTTACTCACAAAGCATGCAGCGAGAACAAAGCCTGCACATACCTACCACTTTCCTCGCTAGGGCTATGCTGACAAAATAACTAAGTTAGGCCAAGGAACCTTGGTAGTACACAGTATGTCACAACAGTGTTATTTCAATTCATTGTGCCACAGCGGCATGCCAGGGGAAGGGAGAGGTACAAGAAGGGAACTGGCAGAAAGAAAGGTTGCTGCTCTACCTGTGCTTACTGCTACAGCATCACCTACAGCCTCTGCAATCTCATCTCACTTCAGTGCCTCGGTTAAGTGATGGAAAAAATCTTCACGTGCTGCTTCTAGCCTACAGTGAAGCCACCCAGTATTTAACAATACTCAGACTCACTTTCCTAGGTCAGTCTTCAGCTTTTACAGACATCCAGACCTGGAGCGTTAGAAGAAACCTACAGCCGCTGCTTGTTTTACTAGGAACTCCTGAATTGCAAAGCCACACCTAAGCACACCCAGCTGTCTGCACCGACCCACGCCTGCGGTTTGACAAGCCTCAGTGTTGGAGCAGAGCGCTCAGGACAGCGCTGCAAAGCAAGCAGGGCACAGAGGACCAGAGCTGATCCCCCCAGCAGACCTTTAAGGACAGACTATTCAAATTGCGAAGAAACTCTAAGCCATACTAGAACTATGTAAATAATCTTACAAGTCCAAGCAAAGCAGAAGGCTCAGTTAATGATGTCTTTGAGAAACAAACTGGTTGGTTAACATTAGGGAGAGCTGACGTACTTAATATGGCTCCTTTTAAAGAGCAGACTTAACTCTGGGTGGTGGGGGGGGGAAGGTTAAGAGTCATGTCTTCTCCTTGGGAAAGCAGTCGTCCTGTGAAAAGTGTTAATAATCACAGGGAGGCAAGAGATTTATTATGGGATCGCATAAGAGCGATACCTTATGTCAGTGAACTCTCCAGATCACTAAAAAAATTGTAGGATTAAATAACATGATAATTCTCTCCATGTTGGACTAGAAAAAAACCCCACGCAGCTCCTTCTCACAAGAAAAAGTGACTTTTTGTCTTGGTTTCTTAAGGAAAGCAGACTTGTGTTCTCAGTTTGCGCTCTTCCTACCCACTATGACCACGGAACTAAAAATAGGCAGGTTTTAAAGCAGAAGGCAAGAAAGCAATTTGAAACGTCAAGCCTTCATCAAAAACCCGAGCGCCTAGCGCGCCAAGGCGGGCCTCAGGGGAAGAGGCGAGCGCAGCCGCAGAGGCAGGGGCTGCGCCTCAGAGCACGCTGGCCCAGGGAGGTGGCACACAGCCGCCTCTCCGCCCGCAGGCCGGGCCTTTGGCAGCCATGTTGGGGTGGCTGTGGTAGCTGGTGTTCCTCCTTCCCCGCGGGCGGCGTGCAGGCCCCCCCGCTTCCACGCGGCCCGCGCAAGAGCCCCTGTTGCGTTTTTAATCCAAGTGTTTTCCCAATTTAACAGACCTGTTTTGCCATAGGAGTTGAGTAATACAGGATATTTCCAATTAGATCTATGCTGTGCAGAAGAAGAAATTTAACAGAAAGAACACAACTGCCTGTCTTCCTGAAGCTAGTCACTTTGAACGAGTAAAAACCTACAAAACAGCAGGTTTGTGTGCATACGAAACATTTTAGTAGTATGTTTCTGTAGTAACAAATACAGGAAAGGGAACTCATATTTTTTTTAACCAATCTGACCAAAGTGTGAAGTTAAAGGGGTACTATTCACTGACTGTATTGGAAAAATTTTGTGGCAGTGATTCTCCAGTAACAGCATGTCCTGGCACAAGTACACTACGGATGTCCCTGCTCAAGATAACGAGGCTTCCTTGTGTTCCCTTAACCACTACTAAGCATTTCACAGCTCCCAGCTCATTTCTGCTTGACTTATCTCTATTCTATAGCTGCAATCAACATATGCCAAGCAAGGATAAACACACCTGGTTATTCCTCCTCTAATCATATGGAGGTGCCTTGTTTTTTTTCTTTTTGTTTGTTTGTTTTTTTTGCATCATATGCAAACGTACCCCCATTGCCTCAAAGGCTCTACTCCTGCATGCATCTTTCTGCCTGTTGCAACCAGAAACGCACCTTTTTTGGTGTTTGTCTTCCTTTCCTACAAAGCCCTGCACCTCTGTGAGCCTCCGGTGCAGCAGGACTTCACGCCTCCCACCCATCCAGCGCCATATTCTGACAAGTGCCTTCTCCAAAGCCAACCCTTTCCATTGCTCTGGTCTTCCCCCTTGCAAACTACATGGTTTGCCTCTGAGCATATCTAAGGGTGTGTCCTGGTATTTAGCTTTGATACCCTGCTGACAAAGGATCCATGCCACTGCAGCAGACAGCCACTGTATACTTGAGGTGAGACACAACCCATCTATCCTGGAGACAGAAGCCACACAGAACATTCTGCCCTCCTTGCCTCACCATACTTGCTAACTTCAGCATGAACTTGGAGCATTCAGTGCTGAGGCATGCTATCAAGCAATTTTCACCGCATTTTTTTCCCCCCTTTAACACCTAAAGTTTCACAGATACAGTCTTCTAGCAGAAGGCTTGCACAGGGAATCATTAGATTTAATGTAAACACATATTAAAAGCTTGGAATTTCTAGTTTGAAAAGCTCAATGTTTGTTAACATATCCCATGATACAGCAATGCATGACTACTTTGAGAAGTTGGAAAGTTTATTTTAGGTTTAACCCCTGTTTGCAAGGACCATTTTGTTCAGTCTCTTCTGACCTCGTCGCTGTGATCCATCTCAAGAAACCACAGTCCCCAGCAAGGCACCCCACTTGCTGCAGTCACCTTAAGCATCTTACCTTTCCACAGACAGAACTGCCTCTCAAGGGGCTCAAGGTCCAAGCAGTTATCAAGTCCTTAGAGCTGACAGATAAAGCTTAGGGATAGGGACACACACACACCCCAGCCATCCACCAGGTTACTACCAGCCCTTCCTCTACTCCACAGCACAGAGTCATGGATAAAGAAGAAATGAGACACTGCAAGAACTGCTGATACATGGATTAAAGTCTGCACAGGAAACTCCAGGTCAAACTTACACATAACTTCTCTCAAGTTTGTGGCATTACCTCTAGCAGAAGGTAAGTCAATATGTGTAAATACAGTGGAGTTGGTCAAAAACAAATACTACTTTCAAGTGTTGTTAGCTCAGCATTGCATCTAACAGAATACTATTAGTAATTTTTTTCTTGGCCCACCCAGGGTGTGTCAAGAGTACACTGGAAAAGCCACTAGCCTGTTCACTTCAAATAGATAAAAACTTTTAGCTAAAAATCTGACTCAGATCTTCCTGTGCATAAGACAAACAACTTTTCCCTCACTGTGCAAGACAGTATATGAACCAAGCCAGAACCAGATATAAAACACTGCAAAGCACACAGGCAAAGAAATTGGGAGCATTATGAGCAGTAATGAACTGTCTTTCTGTCCTGTTACCTGCTGGTACTCTATAAATAAAACCCCATAAACATTACGTACAGATGAGGCTCAACATCACTCTAAACCCTTAATTATAGGATTAGTTTTATCCACAACAGCACAGGTTTTCAAACTTCTAGAAAAAAAGCTTTCCTAACAAGTGCTAGCAGTTATAAGAAACTGCAGCTATTTCCAAACTCCTTTGGAAAAAAAAAGTAGATTGAAAAGGAAGTATTTTCTGCTTAAGCTAGTTTCAAGAATGTTGTGGGCTAAGTTAATGTCACAGCATTTATTGCAACAAAATGGTGCTCTAGTACAGTAGGAGCAGCATTACAGAATTCCTGAACCACCGCCAAGACTAGTGCCCATTTCATACAAGTTCCTATTCAGAAGCCAGTCTACTATATTTGCAATTTAAATTGAAAATAGGAGGTAGGACTGCTAGAACTCTAAGTACAAGTAGCTTCTCAAGGCAACACCCTCCAACTCCATTCCTGACTTTACAGCACTTCAAATGCATTGAGCTGAGCCCAAGCAGCATTTTGATTCATACACTGCACTCAGCAACTAAATCAGTTGATTACAGAAAGCAAAACCAATTAATTCCTGCTCCTTTGGTATGTGTACGCATATAGACGTACACACATGCATACCTCCCTGCCTATCCAGCAAGTCCTCTTATCCACTTGAGCAGGGAATACCCACTGCAGAAGCGAGAGCACCGAATTGCTACCGGCTGTTCCCAGTGCAGCATGAGCAGATGAGATTATGGCTCAGAACAAAGTCACAGGTGTCTTCAAATTACAGAAAGGAGAGCCCTGCAGGCCTAATCTTACTTCAGCAGGCACTCCCACAGACAAATACATTTTTTTATGTAACAAAACACTCCGAAGGGTGGAGAGCCCAGACAAGACAGTTGCCTTATAGTGTAAAGGAGCAAGAAAATAATCAAGACTCAACATAAACTGACTGTATGCTACAGCACTTCTCTGCCTATAATACATTAAAATATCTGCTGCTAGTATTGATAATTTAGTATTCCACAAAATTCACCAGGGAAAAACTCAGCATTTGAGTTTAATGGTGCAAGCCCTTGCTTTTGTTCAGCAGCAAAAGGTCAGTGGGAGAACACGCAGGCACCCGGTCCACATGCGCAGCCATGCCAGCCAGGCACTTGCCCGACACGCACCGAGCTGCTCAGAGGAGCTCACAATTTTACTAGTAAAAGACTTTGTCACCAGGGCCAACAAGCCTGAGCAAACCCAGCCAGTTAAGGGAGCTCAGCTAGAGGTAGTAACTCATTACACAACTCAGTGTAATCAAGCATGTGCTTGCACCAAGGTTGTTCAAAACCAGCTTTGGTAAGACCACGTAGGTGAAAGATGCATAACATGATGTTTCCATTGACCACTTGCCAAGCTCAAGTTGGCTTGGTAGAAAAATCTTTCTATTACTTCTGTATCAGCCTCAACACCTCCCTCACCAACTCCAATTCAGACCCCAAACTTGCAAAGCCCTAAACTGGTACGGATTTCATTACAGACCACACCAAAGACACCAGGGGCAGTGCCAGTAACCCTAAGACAGAGGAGCTGTAGGCAAACCCAGGTGGGAATACACCAGCCCTACCAAAGCAGCACAAGAGCGGCGAGGAACCTGGTGTTGCAGCAGTACTTGAACTGAAGGCAAGATGCAGCCACCCCTGTGAGAAAGGACTGGATCACCTAACTTACTCATCTACTTAAGTGCAACTGTAAAAGCCATTCCCTGCAAGTTAGACAGATGCACGCAATGCTTAAACCAGACTTTAGAGGCATGACAAGCATTTCTAGCAACTATCCACAAGTCCCCATATCCACCATTCAGGCCACAAGCATGTTTTAACCAAAGCTCTGGAGTCCCAGAAGTTTTGGAGCACATCCTGCTAGTGAGATACATGCCTGGTCTGGCCTTACCAACTGGAGTAAAGCCATCAGACCAATTACTCTTATAATCTAGCATGGCATCCTACAAGGGGGCTCCTCAGGAAGCATATCAGAACAGGGCAGACAGTAGCATTTCCTAGGACTAACCTCCCACTTTACACGTTGAGCACTTACAGGTTGTACAAAGACACAGACTGTACCTTTGGAGAAGAAAAGTTAACCGAGGGCTGCCAAACACTGCATTCACTAGGTATCCCTTGAACTGCATACCAGCAGGGGAGAAAGCACCACCACTGTGTGCACAGGCACAACCTTTTCAAAAACTTCCTCTCCTCAGACTTAATGCCCCTCAGTTCTTGCTCGCCGACTCCTTCGGTCTAGTCAAGCCCTACCAACTACCTGGCCAATTGTGATTCTACAGACCTCTAGTACATTTCCCCCATCTGTTTCCCAATTCACTCAACAGTTCCTGATAGCAGACACCCTCCTCTATCTTTCCCTAGGACTACCAAGCTCCACTATGTTCCTCTCAAGGTAGGCAGGAGACCAGAGCAGCCCACAGCATTGCAAGACACCGGAACACTGTGGATTTATGCAGCGGCACCATCTTTCCGGTTCTCTAGGCCCTTCGCTTCTGAAGCTGGTTTTCATCTGCTGCTACCGAGCACCCACCTGATGCTTTCATGATGCTACCAGACCCTCTTCCAAGATTTCATCCCTCTGGCGGGAGATGCCCCTGAGCCAACTAGTTCATAACTCCAGGCTGCTTCCTGCTCCTGCCTCCCACACATTACTCGATGCTTACCTTTGGCAAGTGTCACGCTCTGCTTTGTCACGTAGCCTGCTATGTCAGCATGCACCCATCTTCATTGCTCTGCATAATGGGTGCTACTCAAGCACTGAAGCATAACCTCACAATGCTTTTCCAGATTAGGTGGGACTGTACTGACCACCACACACTTTACTCCTGCATGCCAGCTCTTCTGGCTCTCTCCATGGCAAGAGTGCTCTACCTCATCTCAGCCCTGCCTCTGCTCAGTCAGCGATTTCATCCCTGCCAGGGTCTTATTCCAGGACTGCTTAGTGTCTGCAAGAGCCTTGAGATTTCCAGGAGACACTGAACAAGTCAGCCAACACTAAGCAGCATTCTCTCTTTCCAAGATTCAGGCTTTTGAAGACTTCAAAGTTAACAGCTTCATGAAGTCCAACTTCCCCTTACAGTAGCCATTCTCTTCCCCAATGTCACATCTCCATGTGTACACCAACTTATTAACGAATCTTCCCCTCTGCCTGTTCCACGGGGGCACATATGCCACTCTCTACATAACCAAGAATAACATAACAAAAAACCCAGCCTAAAATTCACGGCATTCCAGCCCTCTGGCACCAGAGCAGGTGGTGAGCAGGAAGTTTTACCTAATCACAGCGCATTTGCAGTTCTGAAGTAACTGTTGTATGACCCTGGCCAGTTGTTAATCAGCATTTGCTGTTGTTGTTTCACCTTTTCAACGAGAGGTCAGTTCAAGCCTGTGAGGAATTCAGAGTTTAAGAGAGGTTACAGCAGAGAACTTCCCCAAGGTCTTCCCCAAACACACCCAATAAGAGAAAGTCCCACAGAACATCTCTCCTAACACACTTTGACACCTGGATGGTCTTGAAGGACTCCCAGGGAAGTTCCCTGGTCCTAACGCGTCTGAAGCGGGGTATGTTAGGTGGGTATGCTTTTGCAAGTTATGCCTAAAGCTTTCTTTTGGCTAGCCTTATTATATTTTTTTTGTATTTGACCCACCAGCATTTATGAACCTTTACCTCCTTCGAGTTTCCCAGTTTTTGTTTTAACAGGGTCCTAGACCCAGCTGTTCCCCTCTTTCTGCTTCCTCTTGCCCTCACCCAAGTCTCTGATGGAGACAAATACATGCCACCTAACATGCAACCTACAAATAGCTGCAGGTTTGCTGCAGACCATTTAAATTCATCACCTGTCCTTCTGAGGCAATTTACTTTAAAAAAAGGCGGTACTGTGTAAGCTTGATCACAGTTTCACAGGACCTTTCAGCTTCTCTTGCTCCAGGAGGTGCGCCAAATCTAACTACATCATTGTCACTGTTCCGAGTAGTACTTGGGTAATAGGAGCCCACACCCACGGACTACTCAGAAGCAAGAAAAGGCTTGTTCCTCCTCCTGGGCAGGGGGTTTCCCAAGGCCAAGAGCCAGCCGCTGACTGTGCCTTCAAGTTTAGGATCAGAATTGCACCCAGGCACAACATTTTTGCTTAATTTACTCCTACTGCTTAATGGACTTTTCACATCTCCAGTGCCATAAGACACATTAAAGCCTTCTTTCTTATTAGGGTTGTTCCTGTCCTCTAGTGCTGCCAGCCCCAAGACAACTTCTCTTTCCACTGTTCATTGAGGCTTAACAGCCTAAAATAGCCCAAGAGATGCTACTTTATTCTTCCATAGAGGACATGAGGTTCGTTAACACCACACTTGAAACTTCCCTTTAGCAGTTTTGGTAGGGCACAGATACATTACTGAGCCCTGAGAGTCAAGGACTACTCCGGCTGCTCTACAAACACACTTTTCACTGGCTAACCCCAGCTGCTTGTGTTTACTGCCTCCTGGGGCTTCCAGCCACTTGTCAGGATACCCCAAAAGGAAGCAGCATTCATCTCCCTTCAACTCTTCTTTCTCACTCTTTCTCTTCTTTTCCCCACATCCTAGCTGGGTTTAAGCGAGCACAGCCACCCCCTGCAAAGGCCACTAGAAGGGCTGCATCCTCATGGCTCCTCCATGCAGCACCAGCCCGCGCCTGGTACAGCCCCCTTCCCCACCAGCACTCCTCCTCCCCTCCACCCTGTTAACAGGTCAAGCCTCCATCAGTGCTTACCTGGCACCCAAAGGCGGCAAGTGAAGCTTTTGAGCTTTATTACCGTGAAAGCCCCAAGCACAGATGCCTCCTGAGCTAAACTGAAAGACACTCCCTATTCTGAGCCCTGGAGAGCAAGATGGTGACACTCGCATCAAGAGCATCTTTGAGGCAATGCCTTTGCCACAAGCAGCACTCCTGCACCCTAAAATAGTTTGTAGGAAGTCTGCAGCTTTAAAAACACAACACAAAACAAAACCAAAACAAAGGAAACCACGAATGTTCCCTCCTGTTTCAACAAGAAGTTTCACACCTCACAGACCCAGAGGTTTCAGGCAGCGCATTTTCAGTTTTTTTCTTTTTACCAGCCATAACCCTCCAACTATGACCCCCCTCTTCCTCACCCTCCCGGCAAGTCCCAGGGGGCAATACGTGCTTTCCTGCGCCCTCATAAAGTTACTCTGCACAAGCTCCCTCAACTGCAGCCCAGTTCCATTTTCTTACTTCGCTGAAACCCCTCTTTAAGTTGAGAGATCACAAGTAGCATTGCCTCTTCCAGTCCTCTCACACGCAATACCGTAATTGCCTCCAGAAGCTGTTCCTTTACACGGCTCCAGCGTGGTTTCTCAACATCGGAGGGCGAGGAGTCATACACACACCCCCTGTTTCTCCACTGTAGCAGCTCGCCAAAAGAAAACCCATTGCTTTTAGCCTCACGCTTCACACCTACGCATTGGGCACCGCGCTGCGTTCCCTGGGTACTTTTCCGTGAGGCAGACGACGCTAAATCCAGATGTCCATGCCCCGAGCGCTCGAGAAGCGGCCGTAACCTCTCGGTTAAGCCATGTTTTCCGACGCTGCCTGGCCAATGAGCCATAGCTGTGCCAGAGACTGAGCTGGAGGTGTGATTTCCACTTGCGCCGCTGTACGCCCTACGGATTAACTACTGCAGGGTTTTCTTTACGAGAGGCTGCCCAGAAGATCCGAGCTCTCCCACCGAAGACGTGTTGAGGTGTGCACGGCGACAAGCGCTTAACTCGCGTGGAATCGGCTCACCGCCCCGCTACGGTCTGTGCACCGAAACAGCTACTGAGAGGTGCAACGCGCCAGGAGTTTTGAGAGCGAGCACTGCTGGCGGGGCAGGGGTGGAAAAACCTACCTTCACACCTAGCACCCCCCCACCCCCAAAACACCCACATTGACAGGCAGGGCACACAGCCTGCCCGGCCCCACCAAAACAACCAGAAATCAAGAAGTAGGGAGCTGGGTCTGCACCTTATTCAGGCACCTCCTGCCGAGCACAGGGCACGCAATGCATATTAGCGCTGCAGCAGGTCCCGGGGCGCCCGCAGCAGGTCCCGGGGCGCCCGCAGCAGGTCCCGGGGCGCCCGCAGCAGGTCCCGGGGCGCCCGCAGCAGGTCCCC
>VZTV01042247.1:0-10739 GCA_013400875.1 Anhinga rufa | reverse complement strand
GGTCTCTCAGCCTTTCCTCCCCAGGGAGATGCTCCATCCCCTGAGCATCCTTGTGGCTCTGCGCTGGCCTTGCTCCAGCAGCTCCCTGTCCTTCTGGCACTGGGGGCCCAGCACTGGACACAGCACCCCAGCTGCGGCCTCCCCAGGGCAGAGCAGAGGGGCAGGATGGCCTCCCTCGCCCTGCTGCCCACACTCCTTTTCATGCAGCCCAGGACACCGCTGCCCTTCTTGGCCCCGAGGGCCCAGCGCTGGCTCAGGGGCACTGGCTGCCCACCAGCACTCCCAGGGCCTTCTCAGCAGAGCCGCTTCCCAGCAGGGCAGCCCCAGCCTGTGCTGGTGCCGGGGGCTGTTCCTCCCCAGGGGCAGCACCTTGCCCTTGCTCCTGGTGAATCCCATGAGGTTCCCCTCGGCCCAGCTCTCCAGCCTGCCCAGTTTAACTTAAATGCATCAGCCTAGCTTAAATGGGTATTTTCCCCGTACAAGATAAACTTGCAGCGTAGTTTAACCGCTTCAATCTTTCAAATGTCTCTGTGCAAAGTTATAAGCCTGCAATTTAGAAAAAATCAGGTGGGGTAAGTTTCAGCCCGCCAACGGATCCGCGGTAACTGGTTGCACACACGCCCTTAGGTTAGCTCGGTTGTGAGACAAAACGCATTAAATTTCAGTGAAGAATTTCCCTTTAACGGGAAGTTCAGCTCTCAACTTCTGAGTCTGTTAGCTTGGGAATGAAAGCCGAGGGCTTGTACCTTATTTTAATACAGCATGACTAGAAATTCAGCAGTTATTGAGACTCAAAAAAACCCCGAGCAGAACAGAAAGAACAGAAAGGCCTTCCTGAAATGCAAATAAAACCAAGTTGGAGTTATTGTTGCCAAAATAAATGGTAAGACGGGGCACATTCCAGAGCTAATACAGTGGAGGAGACATTGAATTGGGCAGCTCTTCCCCATAGCAGGTTGCAAAACAGTAGGAAGCAAGGTGGAAAAGTAAAGAGCTAGGAAAAATTTAAAGACGGTTGTGAGTGCACAAGCATAGCCAAACCGAGAGGCGTCCGCTGCTGCTGCAGCACAGGTAGAGAAGGAAAAGGGGGGCTTGGGGAGGGGGGCTGGCTGCTGCGTTGCTGTTTGTGAATCGGCACCAAGCATCCGAGCGGCCTGATGGGCCGAGCGTCTGAAAGCAGAAGAGTGGGGAGCCACGGCGCGTTAAACGATGCCGTCAGAAGTTTTCTGCTGCTCTTGGTTTGGGGCCTGTAAATGGGCTGGTAGGAGGTGAGCCTGACCCCAGAGAGGAGCGCGAATGGCGCTTGGCTCGAAGCAAACTCCACCTGAAGCATTTTGGTTTGTTTTAAAAGTCAGTCAAGGGAACTGGAAGGTTGGAGGCTGGCCACAACACAGATCCTGCAAGGCTGAAATTAGTAAATGCACATGACTAAAGCTCTTGTGGTAACTGTAAATGGAGCAAGCAAAAGCACCGTGTCTCACTCTTGAGCTGGGACTGATTTTCTGTATTGCTGCTGGGTTTGGTTTATTTTTTTGGTAACTTTGCCATTAAGTTAATTAAATTAACTAACATGCCTGTTAGTTAATATTGGTAATATGGCTTTGGATAAAAAACCTTGGATAAAAAAACCTCAACACACCCCCCCCCAATATTATTAAGCTTTTCATGCTTATACTGTGTTCAAGCATCTCCCTTAATTAAAATCGATTGATATGGGGCAAGAAATGGCCCTGTGAGTCCTCCTGTGACTTTGTCCTTATTTAAAACTAAACTCTCCCCATTCATCTGGCGAATTAGCTCATGACAAAGTAAAACCGATTTGTGCATTTTTAATATCCTGAAGAATATGGAATGAAAATAGTTAGAATTTGTGCGTATGCGGCTTTTTTTTCCATTCCATATGAAGGGTCTGCAGAGGACATTTATGTTTCTGCCTTCGAGAGTCTGATGATCTGGTAGATGCATCTCTCTGAATATATCTGAATTTCGCTGACTATTGGAATGAGATAGGAATCAGCTGAGTTTCTGCATAATAGAAATCACTAGCGGAAATTCATGGCCCTTGTAGAAATACTTCAGAATAATTTATTATTTTAAAACCTTGTATTTACATGGGATAATAAACCAAACTATTTTGCAAGAAATATTTATTATCTGCACTGAAAATTGCACTGGGTGGTTAAAATGTTATTTTGTCCTACTGCAACAGAGAAGCACAAAGTCAGGATATTGCTGATAAGAAGAAAACTGAGTTTCCCAGAAGCCTCTTAAAATTACCTTTCTAATCCTCTAGACATGACACTAGCTTAGTTTTCATATACAGATAACCTGAATTATTTTGTCCTATTGTAACGTGAAACTAAATGTCTTGTTTGGGCCAATAGTGAGGAGGAGAAGTGTTTGCTCCTGACCAGGACTCAGACTGTACTATCCAAAGGACCTTGATGATATAGCGAGGCAAAGGAGAGAGGGGGTTTCTCTCCTAACCGTACTAAAGGATGGTGGGAACCACTGGTAAGTCCTGCAGCAGCACTGAGGTTCACAGCCTCCTTGACCCCTTTTCCCCATATCTCTACCTTTACGAATATGCAGAAGGACTAGTGTCAACTAGCTTGATGCCTTTAGCCTTCTTTGCATAAACAATTTCAGGTCTTTTAAAATGTCTCTTTCAGCTCCCTCAAACAGCCAGGCATAAACGATTCAAACCGCAGAGAGATAAAGTACAAAGCTTTCCCCAGTGAAGGATAGGGATTAACAGAGTTTCTTGAGAAGTGTGGATTAGAGGAGAAAAATAATAACAATTTTCTTCTTTGTAGAGAAATAACATCTCTGACTGTACAAGCCAGTCACAAAAGAAAAACAATCAAACAAAAAGGTTGTTCTGCTTGCTTTTTACCTTCAGTTAATTTATTTTTTTTTGCTGGGGAAGTGGTGACTCTGGTACGCTCTGTGCTGGGCTGGATGTGGCCGTCCAGTGAGGGAGGGAGCTGTATGGTCACATCGCTCCTCTGCTGTCAGGGAGTTGCGAGTTTTGGATGACCCAGATGTCACCGGCATAGGGTCTGTGATTTCCTGTTTCCTCTTACCTCCCAAAATCCATCCCCGAGTCCATCTGTGAAACTTCAGGTTAAGTGCCTTACTTCTTCTGGCCTAACCTTTTCAGGGGAATTTTACAGGTACTTACCTTGGTTCTTTTAAATGTGGCAAGAATTTGGAATGGCATGATATGTGGGAGAGAGCAGCAATGGGTAAGAGGTTCCTGCTGGCTTTCGCATCTGAGGCTGTGAGGGAGAGGATGGTCTTGGAGCTGGAGAGTCAAGATTTTCATTCCATTGCAAAAATGACTCATAGGACCAGTCATGCCGATAACACTGTGTCAAAGGCACTGGCCTTTTTCCACTGCTGGAGGAAAAGTGTTTGGTGTTTGGTAACCATAACAGATAAATTCTGGAAGACCTCATGCTGGGAGTAAATCTGTGCATCCCAGAAGTTTGTCTGCTTTCTGTCATGAGAGGAAGGCTTTGAAGAACCCATGAAGCCCCGTGGGATTTCACTAGAAATTAGGTCTTCCTCTATAACCAGAAGCGTAGCTGGAAGTAAAGACCTGAAGCCAGATATCTTCATTTTCTGTGGTTTTAGTTCACTTTTTTAAACTGAGATTTAAAGAAGATTGGAAGAGATTTAGGCACATCCTTGCAAATATTTGGCCTGCAACCTTTGTGTACAATACTATACATTAGTACTGATAATGTTGGGAGAGCAACTGGAAAATCTCAATGTGAACTTAGGAACCCTTATGAAATTGTTTAATAATCAGTTATCATCTTCAAACTCTGAGATAAAATGCATGGGATAAAAAGCAAAAATATTTTGTTCTTAGTTGTTTAAATGTAAACTTTTCATCAAAGTATAAGCATCAGTTCCAAATATTTCAGACTCTCTCTTACTACTACCAGTGATGAAAGTAGGTCATTTCAGGAAGGAAGGATGTGGAAAATGTCGTAGTTTTACTTAGGGAAAAGAAAATATAGCTGCTTTTTTAACTGTCACAGAATACAAAAAATAGTATTGATGTCCCTTGATTTTTCATAGAGGCAGTTTGACACCATTGAACATGTAGCCTACAGTTTAACTCCTTTTCCAGTGAAATTACTGTTTAAGACCCTCATGCTGCAGAGAGCATCTGATATATAGATAGATACAGATATCTCATGCTGCAGATACTTGTATCTGGCTTTCAATATGTGAGCAGTCTCGTGTCTGTAGGATGGGAGCCCAGAGCTTTAATAAACAGTAGGCTGTTGGTAGTGACAAATGCTGTGACTATGGAGGGTTGCAAAATGCCCTTTTGGAAATCATGACTGTAACACACATGCAGCTCTAAGCGTGATTCATCTAACTACCGTTCTGACGTCTGTATGTGCCAGACCTCTTGGTATAGGTGAGGCTATTTTAAGGCCAGAGGACAGAAGTGGGGCCATGGGCGGTGCTGCTATCACGGTGCATGCAGTTAGATGGGTTCTCGAGCACAGGGACCCACGATGTGCCACATCTCCCTTGCTATAATATAGCACGGTGGTGTGTGTGCTGACCTAGAGCAAACCGTTCTAGATATCAGGGTAAAAATAAGGCCACCGAGGGTGTCATGGTTTAGCCCCAGCCGGCAACTCAGCACCACGCGGCCGCTCGCTCACTGCCCCCACCCCCGTGGGATGGGGGAGAGAATCGGGAGAGCAAAAGCAAGAAAACTCGTGGGTTGAGATAAGAACAGTTTACTAATTAGAATAAAATAGCAATAATAGTATTGATAATAACAATGATTAGGATATTAATAATATAATTAAAAGTAGAAGACCAAGGGAGAGGAACAAAACCCAGAGAAAATCACAAGCGGTGCAACCGCTCACCACCCACCGACCGACGCTGTCGGTTCCCGAGCTGCAATTGCTGCCCGCCCCGGCCAACCCCCCCAGTTAATATACTGGGCATGACGCCATATGGTATGGAATATCCCTTTGGCCAGTTTGAATCGGCTCCCCTGGCTGTGCCCCCTCCCCTCCCGGCTTCTTGTGCCCCCGGCAGAGCATGAGAGGCTGGAAACGTCCTTGACTAGTTCAGCACTACCCAGCAACAACCAAACACCAGTGTGTTATCGGTGTTATTCTCATACCAAGTCCAAAACACAGCACTGCGCCAGCTACGGTGAAAATTAACTCTATCCCAGCTGAAACCATGATAGAGGGTCATCTAGGGTTTTTGTGGACCAAACTGGGAAAACATCTTGGCTTTTCAAGTGCATGAGAGAGAAATACAGGTAGCATCAGAAAAAAAGTGAAATGGCTCAAGGTCTGTGTCTCATAGCCAAGAAAACAAAGGCCACAGTGTGATTTCTCATTATTCTGATGGGCAGCTACCAAAGCCCACCAGAGGTGACTGACTCTGAATTGTACCCGTTGACTGGAAATCTGACAAGGTGCCATTCAGAATAAATTAAATGGTTGCTCTAAACACAAAAGCTTCCCCTGATGTGAGTGGCTGGCATAAACTGGTGATATCCACTCTCTTTTTAGTCTGTGCTTCACGCTAAGCTGTCCCTGGTTTTCATCTATATGTCCAGTGGAAGAAATAAGCCATATACATGCAGCTGTTAAAACATACGGGATTTCTTCCAAGTGCTGCTGCCCCAGGGCTACTCTCTAGCACTTTTACGCTGCTGGAGTGATGAGGAACTACCTGCATACATTTAATAGTATTTTAGTTAAAATGCGAACACTACTCTGTGTATCAGGTACTAGTGTGTATTTGAAACAGACGATTAGCAGAATGGATCAGAAAGTGGTTTACTCACTGCTGTGCAGCGGCCCCAATAGCATGACTATTCAAACTACTGCTTTACAAAGAGCTAACAGTTGCCTGTATTTAATAGTCTTTCTGGAGGCTTCCCATCCCCTCTTCACCCCCTGCTTCAAAATAAAGTGATTAGAATAGAACAGAACAGAACAGAATAGTTCCAGTTGGAAGGGACCTGCAACAATCATCTGGTCCAACCACCTGACCACTTCAGGGCTGACCAAAAGTTAAAGCAAATTATTAAGGGCATTGTCCAAATGCATCTTAAACTGGCGACAGTCCCAATTCTGAAAATATTTCTGGTCTTTATTCTGTTCCCATGAGGAGCCCCGTAATCTTTCATGGGCCTCTTCATTGTAGTCAACACGTTCACTGCGTCTGCTTGTCTTGAGCTGCACATGTTGGCTACGTCTATTTGTCTGACCAAGTTGAGAGGAGAAAGTTCAGGGGGACGTGCTTTGAGAGGCAGCGGTGGCACCGTGGCAAAGGTGTTCGGTTCACATTTTGTCACGCAGGGCTCCCAACGCTGTTGCCGCGTCTGTCGGTCCCCACGCTCCCTCTGCTTCTTCCTTTCTCTCCAGTCTTCCTTTCTGCCCCTTTCCTAGGTGTCGGCATCCTGCACCCTGCAGTGCAAATTCGCCCGGGCTTCCCCTGCACCCGCTCCATGGGAGGGCTGCCGCGATGCTCTGCTGGGGCAGCCAGAGGTGGACTTCCAGGTGTTGTCCCCAAATTCCCCTGGCAGTCCTGGCGTCCTTCTCACATATGATCCAACTCATGGAGGGCCACACAGCACGTGTTAGGGAGATACTCATGCTTTTTTTTTTTTGGTGGCTAGGTGGCTGATCAGGAAAGCGTCAAGACATTTTTAAGCTGAGGTATATGGTTACATTAAGAATTTTACAATTTAAATTTCTGATGCAAAGCAGTCTGAACACTCCAGCAGAATCTTAATTATCTGTGTTTATAAATCCTTTTGTATGTAGAAGTATAAATATTTTTCACACCTGACTGGGAATATTAGAGTTATGTGACCGAGCTTTAAAATGCTGGGGTTTTAACTTTCATTCAATTTAAGAAAGCAGGAAAAGTAACACTTAAGAATGGAGGAAGCGGGGATATTTCCCCCCGATTTTTCAGTTTTGCAGAAGTGTTCCAGGAGATTCTTCCCACTGTCTTTTCAGAAAGAAAATAAACTTTCTCTTTGCAAGTACCAAGAAGAAAAAAAAATATCAAAACAGCAACAATTAAAAAAATCAGAAGATGCCTTTCATTTTTAACAGTAGAGGTTTGATATTTGGAACTGTTATGGTACACAGAGGGGCTCCATAAGTTCTATCCTCACCGAAAATTAGTATGACTTAATTTCCTACTGGCGATTCTAGCTGAACTATTGCAGAGTAACCTCCTACCTAAGCACTCTGTCTGAAAGGGAGAGGGGTTTTTTTCTGGGTAATTGCACAGTACTTGCAGGTGAAGTTAAGTCTTCTTTTAATTCTGCAATAGCACTCATCTGAGGGAGCTGATCTAAATAGATATTCCAGCACAGGTTTAATTAATGATGGACTAGATGAGGCTGACTGATTTCTAGTACCCACCTCAACCTCTTTATTTTGCAACCACATGGATGTGCTTTTAAGCTTGCAAACCACTCTTTGGTAATTAAAGCAACTAGGCATAGCTTTTAGTGTGTGGATCAAAAAAGGTTGTTTCCAGGATTGAGATTTGTTTTATTCCATTAATTGCTTTTTCTTTCTCTTATTCCTTATCCTCCCCTCCCCAGTCCAATTCAATTGTCAAATTCTTCTCATATTTTCTTGGTTCTTTTCCTTTTCTCCCTTCAGTTTCTTCTAACTCTGTCTTAAGAACGGAGAAAGAAAGAGTGTTGAACAGGAGAAATTGCGCAAGTGGTGAATACTGTTCCTTTGAATCTGTCAGTGCTGAAGAAGTCATTTGAGGTCTCTGAGAAAATGTGTTATGGAACTGTATTTCAGAACAAACTGTTTAGGTTTTCCATTCTAGTGAAGTCATTGACTTTAACAGTTTCTGTGAGATGACCAAATGAGCAAGAATAGGATTTCTCAAATATTTCTGGTTACAGACTCTTAGTGCTGTCATGAGGTCTGCGGTCATTTCCTACTGATCATGCCACAGATTGCTTCATAGCTTGGAACGCCTGTGAAAAATCACTTCCCCTTTCCATCAACATCTTTTTTTTTGCTTCACAAAATCTTTCCTGCAGGCCTGGAACAATGTTCAAGGTCCTCAGGTGGGAACCGCCGCTTTATACCATAGCGTATAGGTCATCCTGGCCTGTGTCACAGGAGGCCTATTATTATCATTTGTAGGAAAACTCTTAACAGGGCTTTAATTGCCAACATGGTGTTGGGTTGCAGCTTATCTTTTTACGTAAGGAAGGCATCTAACCTACTTTACATTATGTTGCACCTGAAAATCAGCTGACAAGGACCTGAAATATGCTTCTAGTGGACCCGTCTTTTAAAGTGCAGATGAGCATTTGACTCTGAAATTACCAGGAGGTACTCAAGTAACTTCTCAGGCTTTGGAAAATAATGCTAATGTCATGCAGTGTTTCCATTTATTTATTTTTTTTTCCTTAATGTTGTAAGAGTGGAGGGAAAAGTAATGTGGGCAGCCATCCAGCTATCACATGCAACACATTATGTAATTTATTTTGCTACAGCTGCTACCGAAAAGCATGACACCACGTATGCCCTCACTGTCCTCAGCAGTTCAGAGCATTTGACCGCTCTCATTTGCTTCTGTCAAACGTGAATCAGATGGGAATCTGTTGCAGGAGACTTCGTACAGGGGATAGGTGTGTTCTTGGGAGTTGAAATTTGTCTGCTTGGATTATTTTGGTGCCTGTGCTTGCTTGGACATTTATTTATTTCTTTCAGTGATGGAATCAGAGAAGTATAGGTCATCAAGACCTGCTTGAGGCAAACCAATCTGTATCTTCAAAAGAAGGAGTAAGAAATAAGGCCGCTCCAATCTGCCCGTGCTTTTCAAGCATTGTAAAATGGAAACAAGTCCTCCATTAGAGTTTAAGAAATAGCATGGGAAAGGTATACATCGTACACTGGGGCCTGCTCTTTAGAATCAGTAAAAGAGAGGCAGAAGAAGGGGAAACTCTGGATGTTGTGATTCAATTTAGAAGAGGGAGATCACACCAAGTTTGAGCTGATTGCCTAGTCTTCTTTCGGTGAGTGCCCAAACGGGGCTGTACTTACATTAAATCCAGAAGCAAAGCAAGATTTTCAGTATGAACAGGTTGCTGAACATGTTTTCCCCTTTTCCATATGATACCGTTAGAGGCTAGGGAACATTGTTTCAAGACGTGGTGGGTAAGTAAAGGAGCGCTATTTTTTATATCTTGCAACTATTCCCCCATGTTTCTTCCTATGAATCATGCTGCCCTGAAATGATGGGCACACATTTCTCCAACTGCTCCTCAAATCATCATTAATTAAATGACAATTAATTAAAACCTCCTGAAGAGGGTCAGCATGTGCTCTGTGGTGTCACTCAGGAAGGCTTGTCTCCACAGGAAGGCTAGGCTTTCGAAGAGTAAGGTATGTTTTTGAAGCCACGGCGTTGTATTTCTTCCCATCTCAACTTCGGCTTGTGTTATGTAAAACAGGAAATCTTTCTTTAAAGGCATAGCTGTTACTCTACTTATGTTGACATAACTTGTGAAACTTTCTCGTAGTGGAGCAAAACCATAGGTCTTATGATTGCTTGATCAGCCCATAGGCGAACTTAACTTTGCTGGCCACTAACAACTGTAGTTTCTGTAGCCAATGCCACAACATCCTTTGATGAAGCCTTAGATGAAACTGGTGGATGAAAACAAGGATCAAGATAGAGCATAACTGAAAGTCATCTCTTCCACATCTATCAGGTCATGAAATAAGGATTGAAAGCCTCCTTAGAAATGGGACTTGGTATGTGTGTTTTTGAATATTCTGCGTACTTCTTAAGGTGGCAGAGTTAGTCTCTAAATTTTCAGTCTTGTTTATGTAATATTTTCTACACCTGAGAAGTTAAAGAGGTGGTAAAAAAGCATTACCACATTATTTTGATATTTTTTGCACGGTCATAATTAAAATCCTTTGGTTTTGATTTAAGATGCTATCTTATTCAGCTCAATACTAAATTTGAAATTGTTTGTACTGTACATCGCTGTAATGTCAGATATTACTGCCCAAAAGATGTGTTGGATCTATGGCTGTGGTTGACCCTTTTGAGATAATAAGTAATGCCAATTTTTCTCCTGTGTGAGCAACTCATTACCTTTAGGTCAGGATAACAGGTGACTTCAGTTTTGCAGTTGATCAAGCAGCCTTGTGGCTTTCGGGCTTTAAAGCACCGTCGGGGTTTTATAGAATGAATATTGCGGTATGAAGGAATGAATGAGTTCATCTCCAGATCACTGCGAGGAAGCCTTGATCCTAAGAACAAGTAAGTAAGCAGTGAGTATTTCCAAAAAAAGTTGTAAGCTCTTTTAGGAGTTTCAAGTTGAGTGCTCTAAATCCAAGCGTGTCAGGAAGGCCTGACTCTGGAGAAGTCTCTTTTGAAGGTAACTTGGTTTTGACTCCGAACTGAAGAGGATAAATGTTAATAATCAGCATGATTAAACTATGGGGGAATTAAGTGATCTTCAGAAATCTTTTGAGATACCTGAAGGCATACTTTCTAGGGACTAGACTAAGTATTTATATTTTCCCAAAAGAATATACCTGCTTAATAAACCCTGTGAAGACTCCTTCTGGAGGAAGGAGGGGTAGTCTTTCCAGACTACATAGAAGAAAGGGAATTGAAGTAAAGTAGACCCAAACCTGGATAACATAGAGCTAGGAAAAAAAAAA
>VZTV01042230.1:299-32204 GCA_013400875.1 Anhinga rufa | reverse complement strand
GGTGCGGCCTCACCAGTGCCGCGAACAGGGGTATGATGGTGAGTATATAAATATTATGGAGAGTAAATAGTCAGGGATGAGTCAGTTTGTTTTGACTAACAGAGTATACCTAGAAAATGTTCAGAGGACACCACGTTGGGATCAGATGAGGAAAAACCGCTGTGTTTTGGCGCACAGACCTAACCCACGCTAGGTGCTCGCGGCAGCGCCCGTCAGGGACAAGCCCCGTGCGGGGCCAGAGAGGGGGGCTGGGGAGGATTCCAGCGTAAGGCGAGGAAGTTTACAAGGGCAGCAAAGGGGCGGACACGGGCCACCCGCCTCACCGCGGCCGTGCCGCGGGGCTGTCCCCCGCCCCGCCTGAGCTCTCCAGGTCCCCTCCGGCGGGGCGCGGGCGCTGCAGCCGCCGGCCCGCGACCGAGGCAGGAGGCGGCGGGGCCGAGGGGCCCTGGGCGAGGGGCGGGAAGGAGAAGGGGAAGGGGAAGGGGAAGGGGAAGGAGGCGGTGGCGCCCTGCTTCGCCCGCCCCTCGGCGCCGCTTGGCGGGAAGGGCCTGACTTTGGCGGGCTCGGAGGAGAGGAGAGGCGGCCGGCGGGAGGGGACAGCCGGGCCGCCGCAGCCCAACCCCGGCCGCAGGGCGCAGCCCCGGGCACCTCTCGCCCACCATGCCTGCCGATGGGGAGGTGCCGAGCGCGGCGGCCGCTGGCCCGGAGTCCGGCGAGCTGCAGTACCTGCGGCAGGTCCGGCACATCCTGCAGCACGGCCACCGAAAGGAGGATCGCACCGGCACCGGCACCATCTCTGTCTTCGGCATGCAGGCGCGGTACAGCCTGAGAGGTCGGCACCGCCGGGACCCGCGGCCCCCGCCCCGGCCCGCTGCCCGCCGCGGCTCCGGGGGTCGCCGCCCTGCGCTGGGGCAGAGTGGGGGGAGGGCCGCCATCTTCTTCCCCGCGCTGTCCCGCTCCCGCCCGCTGAGAGCCAGAGCTCCCCCGCTGAGGGCCGGGGCCGGGACCGCTGCAGGGGCCTCTGGAGGGTTTTAGCTCTGTACCGCCAGCCTCTTCGCCCTCCCCCTGCCCGCCAGCCTGCGGCAGCTCGGACCCCTCTCCCTTGGCCCAGCAGCCAGGCCCGGCCCGGCCACATAGCTGACACCTGGTGAAAAAACGGCAAAGATCTTGAAATAGCTTGTCCCGGTCCTTCCTGTCATTCATGCATGGTAGGAAGGATGTTTTGTGAAATAGATAGATTTGCCAAGAACTTAATCTTAAGCCTCTGCTTTCCGTCGCGAATGCCTCCATATACCTCTGCGCGCTGTGCCACGGCGTCCCCATTGCAGTTTGTCAGAGTCCCCAGGGGTGATTCATCTTCCCCCTCTGTCCAGGAAAATAAAAGTCACGTTCCCGTCTTCCTTGATCTGAATATGAGAATTACACATCCTTTGCCAACTTCTTACTTCATAGCCAAACCTCCGAATGTCAGACAGTGGTGTAATCCTTTATGTGGAGAAAAACCTAAGTCGGGTCACCCTGACAAATCGCTGGTCCCCTCTGACACTTTGAAACGCTTTTTTCAGATCAGTTTCCACTGCTAACAACGAAGAGGGTGTTCTGGAAAGGAGTGCTGGAGGAGCTGCTGTGGTTCATCAAGGTTCAGTATTCGGATGTCCCTGTGGGTGGTGTGCCTGAGAGTGGTATCGACAAAGGAATTTGGGGTAACCTGCAGATGATTCTGTTCATGCGACAGAACAGAAGTACAACCACTGAATATTTTGACTACACGTGAAAGTCCATTATCATTCTGTGCGTTTTAGTGGAGACTGTTGTTACTGTTCTGTTCTGTTCATTTTTAAGGGAAATAGTCTGAAATACTGAGGGCTTTCAACAATTTGCGTATACCCCACAGTTATAAAGCCTAATACAGTCTCTTTTATCAGTGTTTGAATAAGAAATAATAAGAAGAAGTAGATTGTAGGCTTAATGATCTGTTTTTTAATATTGAGATAGCTTTTATTGATTTGAACAGAAACAAGTGGTGCAGAACCACAGATGAAGTAAGACTGATGTAAACACTAGGCTTTTTAGTAGCAAAAACCTGACATCTAACAGAGCTAATAGCTGTAGTTAGAGTATTAAAATTCAACTATAGATAATACATTACAATGTAAGTGTTCCTTTATATGTTGTGACATTGTGTGGGTATGGGAAAGTCTACCTAACCATTTTCTAGGTATCAGGACTCAAATACACATTCATTTTTATAAAGTATCTTTTTTCAAATATAAAAGACTGGACACTTCCCAAACCAGAACACTTTCTATGTTGGATTTTTGAGTCTACTGATTTGGATGTGTTGCAGAACTCTGTGAGATTTCTCTAGGCCATTTTGTCATATTTGTAATTTTTGCCAGTTTAACAAAACTTTTGAGACCTTAAGCTCAATATAAGTGGCAAAGACAATGCCTTGGCTTAAATTTTTTGTTTGTCTACTTCTATCCATCCATAAAGTAAAACCTTGTTAAATGTGCGTATGAAACAATATACCACAGTTGATCCTGAGACTGTACGGTTTGTACATTCACAAAGTTAGAAGAATCCTGAGTTAAGTAACAACAGTATGGCACTTCAAACCTCATCCTAGTATGATTCTCATAAGTTTTATTTTGTCCATGTGCAAGAACCTCATGCAGTACATTATTCAGACTGTTCAACCTTCATAAATGGAGAAATACTGTAGACTTGCAAAGCTTAATACAGCTGTTTCGGATCATGTCCTCTGTGTTGGGATTAGGAGGTAGATTTGTACTGTCTGTTTTTTGTAGGGTTCTACAAATGCCAAAGAGCTCTCTGCCAAGGGTGTGAAGATTTGGGATGCTAATGGATCACGTGAGTTCCTGGATAAGCAGGGTTTCAGCACCAGAGAGGAGGGAGATTTGGGGCCAGTTTATGGTTTCCAGTGGAGGCACTTTGGAGCAGAATACAAAGATATGCACACAGGTAATCACATACAAATACAATCTTGATTGCTTAGTGAGATGGCTATGACATCTCTCTTCCAGAACACCAGTGCAGGGTCCTAATTTCTATGATACAATTGTGCTGTTAAGGACAGATGTTGGTGCACTACATTCAGTGGAGACTGTGGAAGAGAAAGATTCCTCCATTCTGCAGCTGGAACAAAGTAGGATGTATCCATAGCTCATGATGCTGTGGGCAGAATAGCCGTAACAAGTTACAATGTGATACATTACCTGTTGGTATTATTCTCAGTGGAACTGGTTCATTAAACTTAATCTGAAGTGTCTTGATGGCTCTTTTGTAAGTCACTGAAGGAGAGGATGTACAAAAAGTTTAGAGGACTGCCATTAAAAAAAAAGAATTATGAAAGATTGTCTGTATCTGGTTGGTATGATTTTTAACTCAGAATAACAACATGGTTAATTATGTTTTTCCTCTTGTTTTTTTTTGTCAATACAGTCTCAAAAGTTCACATTAGTTCCAGATATTAGACTTAGTATTGGCATGTTGACCGCTGGCAGAATACAGTTTTATGCTAACACAGATGATGCAAATTGTGAACTGACATGTCTAAAAGCTTACTAAAATGTTTCAGCATTCCTGAACTTAAAAGGTCTGAGGCATAACATAGCTTGGAAAAAATGAACAAGATAAATTCACATAGGTTTCATTACTAATAGATTTCCTTAAAATGCATTACTAATGGATAGGTAATTAGCTTCAGGAACTGACATAACCATTTGAAAAAGCTTCTGGCAGAGTATTGCTGGCAGAAGAATTCCCTGAGGCACTAATTATATATTACTACCTTGTTTGCCAGCTTGGGTCTCCCTGTAACCATAATTTGGTGTTGCTTTGCAATAAGAGTTATTAGAAAAAATTAGTTACCAGCAATGCTGATTCACTGGCATGAGTCAGAACAATGAGTGACAACTAATCTCTTTTATTCTGGAACCCAATCTAATGTTCAGTTAATTCCAGTGAATTTCTCATATAACTGGTATTGAGCCTAAAACTCAGCCTGCAAGCGTCATTGGGTGAAATGTAATATCCTGTGCTATACATGATTAAAGTTCCTTTCTGGCACTGAATGCTGTGGAAATTTAGTCTTCATACATGACCTTGTGAGTGCTAGATGGATGCGTTTATTCATCTGTCAAAAATGTTCTCCTGAGCATGCAAAGAATGCCAGCACCCCATGTTACTGGACTGAGCCTAATTTATTTTTTTTTAAGAAGGAGCACTGTAGCATGCAAGTTTAACATCTAGAAAGGCATCTTAATCCAGAAATGCAATGAGCAAACTACTTTAAATACCATGAATGACTAGGTGGTAATATCTTGCCCATTCCAGTACAGCTTTTGCCCTATTTAGGTAACAAGTCATGAATCATAAAGTAATGTGCTTTGTCCAGTTAATTTTTTTGTATTGCAACTTTGGTTTCCTGGGACATAGTGTTTATGCAGACTTCGTATTTGGTCTTAAAAAAACTCTAGTTGTTGAGGCTTGGAATAAAGTGTTCTAAACAGGAATGGTTCTATTTCAGTGGGTGCTAAAGGTACTCAAAGCACACAAAAGAGACTGAGGGACACATGAAAATACAGTCATGAGAATTTCGCAAGCCTGAGAGCACCCTAAGGAAGACCAAGAATAGCCTACATTTGGAGGGTGCCAACTGGTAAATTTAATCACTTTCAAAGTTACAATAAAATCTTCAGAGGTTGTCATTTGGATATCACTGTTCAATTGGGTGTGGGTTGGGTTTTAAAAAAATATCACTATTTGAATCTATCTGGTTTAGATCTTATTTGGTATCTCTTCAGATTACTCCAACCAAGGAGTTGATCAGTTGCAAAAAGTGATTGAAACGATCAAAACCAATCCAGATGACAGAAGAATCATTATGTGTGCCTGGAATCCCAAAGGTATTGAACAGCAGACTTTAAGTGAATGCAGTTGCATATTACCTTACTGTATGCTAAACTATGTTCTAATCCTGTGTCAACAGTCAGATCCATTTGGTGTCCTTGCTTATTCTTTATAAAACCACCAGGAATGCAGTAAAAATAGCCAGGGGTTATAAGCTTGGTTCTCCTTCTACTTAATTCTCATGTTCAGACCTCAAAAATTTTGAACCATTACTTCACGTTTTTTCTGTCCAGGTTAAAGTGAGGGATATACCTGGCTACCAGTGTCTTTGACATACAGTCTCCGTTCAAAGACAGCAATTCTTGTTTTAAAAAGGTTAAAAAAACAAACCCAAAGAAGAGTGTACTGAAGCAGTGTGTCTGGTTTTTAGCCATTTAATTAGTCACAAACTGAACAAAAAACTCAAAACTGGAGAACAAAAATATTGTTTGTGTTGTAATCACCTCCTTTAACATTCACTGTAGGGCTACTTCTAAATAAGAGCTAGTTAACTTCAGCAGCAGTAGGTCTGTGCACAAAAAAAAAAATCACCCAGCATTTCCCACTCATGTCTCTGAAACGGGACTCCACTCGTTGTTGCTATTATTTTTAGGGTTAAACATTCTCAGATACCATGAGATACCTAGTTAAAGTTTTCCTTACCTAGCTGTAAATGCACTATCTGCACTTTTAAGTGTAGATAAACACTCAAAAGATCTTTTGTTTTCTGATTATTATTTTTTTATTGATCATTACTTTTATATCTCAACAAGCAGTAAAGGCATGTTGCAATGGGAAGAGTAAGATGAAGCAGGTGGAAGTCGCTTTAGGGTACATGGTTAATTTTACTCTTAATTTCTTCCTTTAGAGAAATCAACTGTCTCACTGAGGTGAGTAAAAATAAACTGCTGTGCAGCATGTTGGCATAAATCTGTTCTGTGGAATATCTGTTTATGACTTTTCTGGTCATACAGCCCAGGAGACAGCTTGTCATGACCCAGACTTAATTGCTTAGGCAGCAGGTGCTTTTGAACAGAGAAAAAGCAACAGAATGATAGTGCAGTTGGATTTTTGCCGTCTACTATATCTCATTAAATGCTTGTTCAGGTTGTCCATCTTCTACATTTATAACACACTAACGCTGTTATGATTTTTCCCCCCCTCCTTCCTGTACTGCAATTTCTAGATATTTCTCAGATGGCTTTGCCTCCATGCCATGCCCTTTGCCAGTTCTATGTTCTAAATGGTGAATTGTCATGCCAGCTCTATCAGAGGTCCGGAGATATGGGACTAGGAGTGCCTTTCAATATTGCCAGCTATTCACTGCTCACATACATGATTGCCCATGTCACAGGGCTAAAGGTAGGCTACTTAATCATTTTACTTAATCTTGTCTGAGAATTGAGGAACTAAAAGATAAGACTCTTCATGTCATGTCCAAGAAAAACTGACATGAACATGCTGTTCAGAATCTTGCTGAAATGTATGTAAGAAAGGGCCCTGTGAATTTAATGTGAATTGTTTCTTGTCTGCATGGGCAGTTAGGATCAGCAATGTAAGAATTCTTAAATTCAGGTCAAACAGACAGAAGATCCTCCAGGTCTTTTTAACTGAACGTGTCAAAACTGACCTGTTCCACTAGTCTACTTCTTAGAACTCTGAACTGAGCACTTGTCCTTATGGGATAATAACATACAAGTGATTAAATCTTGTAGCATGTGTTTTTTATTGGAAGCGAACAGTAGCTCAGTGGTTGCTGTCAAGTTTCCAGTTTGGATATTCTGCCCACCTAACTTCGAGCTATAATTTCAGTTGGGTATTATTTTCATTTCCTACTGTAGATGATTATGTAGAGTGGTAGTATGTGCTCAGATAGCTACTGCCCTGACTCCAGAGCTGTATGTTGTAATGTGGCAGAGTAATTTAAATGCACCACAACCTTGTACAAATGAACTCCCCTTTTCTTTAGAGCATATGAAAAATTATACTAGCAAGGCCATTTGGGCTGGATCCTCCTGCTACCAGCAGCCTGAAGGGGAACTTAAAATAGAGAAGTAGGGAAGAATCGGACTTCACAGCACTTGCAGGCATACCTAAGAAAATAGGCCAAGGTACTAGGAAAAGTGAAGTTTAACATCATGTCTATAAAGCTACTGTTGCCTCTCAGCCACTTCCTCTCACAGCTTTGGTGGTTTTTAGCATGATATATCCGAGGGTTTGTTGGTCAGAGGCCAGTAAAGTAGCTGATAAAACTTACCTAAGTTAAATTAGATGGCTCAGGGGCTGCTAAGTCACAGAACTTGCAAGCTTGCAAAGCCCATCTGGATGCTTGGTAAGCGCTTTGGGGTTCAGCCTGTGACTGACACCTCCACTGCCACAAACTACATTGTTTAGGAGAGGTGAAGACAACTAGTTTGAAACCAATTTTGGCAAATCCTACTTACTAGAAGTGGAGTGGAAAAGCCGGATGTCACTGCCCCATCTGTTTCCATCTTGGTGAGCAGATTAGTAGCGCTTCATTAATTTACCGAAGCTATCATCCTAGCAGATTTCAAAGATAATTTTTTTGGTAAGCTAGTGGAAATTTCATTATATTTTTCGTTAATTATGCATTAGTTTGGGAGGATAATGTCTTTTGAAGCTTGCAAGGATGTCTTGATAATCCAGTCCAGTACAGATTTCCTGACTAGATGTAAGGATCAATACTTGTAGGCATTGTGATGTTTTGCTTTCTTGAAACCTGACTATTTGAAGACCATGTGTATCCTCCTTTCTCTTCAGCCTGGAGAGTTCATACACACATTAGGAGATGCTCACATATATCTGAATCATGTGGAACCTCTAAAAGTTCAAGTAGGTACTTTGTATTCTCACATCCTTTTATGTTCCACAATGCTTATCCAATACGAAGTTATCTTGGTGTTATAAATATCATTTTGCAAATGCTCATTTGTGTGGCTTTTCTTCTCATTTCTTCCCTAATAATTGTAGTACCTTAACCTCTGTTCAACTCAGGTCGCAAACAGAAATACAGTACAAACATGATGGAGAGGTACATCGGTGTACTATTCTAGAACCAATGTAGAGATCCAGAATCTGTACCTCTTCTTTTGAATTCATCGTTCCAAAACCGCAGAAAACCATTACACCTAATATGAGATAAACACAAAATAAAATGTCTTTGTAGGATATCAGAAAAGGATAACTTATAAATTCACAGAGTTAATCAGTATTGCTCTGTGGCTGAATAAGGCTATATTTTCTTCAGGAATTAATTTGTTCCAGTAGGAGCAAATCAGAATTGTGTTTCATTAGGCTTAGCTTGGACTGTCCTCACCATTTTTATTGTTCAAAACCATCCAGAGAACTAGTTACTGGTTCAGACCTGAATGTTCCTGTGAGAAACTGGAGCACGTCTGGTGCACATCTGGGTCAGAATTCTCAATTGGGTTTCCTCTGGAAAGAATCTAATCTGTAACCACCGGAATTGCTCTGTGAACTGAAAATGCTTGTAGTCCATTTGGGTGATCAGGGAATCCACATAAAATTATGCTACTGCTCCCTATCAAAAGGCTAAAGCAGATTCCATCTAACTCTATTATAATTTTCTTTTTTTCTTTTCTTTTGAGTTTAAGTCTTCTTGGGGAGGAGGGAAAATGTACGTAGTGTAATCTGAATTGAAATTAATGAGATCTAATCTATAACACAGAATCTCTGACTTCAAGTATTTGCTTTATACAATAAGCTTGCTTTTATTTCAGCTTCAGAGGGAGCCAAGACCTTTCCCCAAACTCAGAATTCTTCGTAAGGTTGAAGACATCAGTGACTTAAAGGCAGAAGACTTCCAGATTGAAGATTATAATCCTCATCCACCTATTAAAATGGAGATGGCAGTTTAATGCTATAAACCAGCTATGTGGAAATGTACCTAAGTACTAAAGTAAGTACTTAAGTACTAAATGTACTTCAAGTTATGGAGTTTTTAAATACTTTGGAAAGATACATACGTTATTACTGAAAAAGAAGCAGGTCCTGGTAGGCCAGTACTGCCTTCAGAACTAAACTGTCGTCATACAGAACAGGTGATTATTTATTCCTGACATACTATGCAGATGTTAACCCAGTTTTAAGTTGCTACTGAGATGCTAGTTTTCTACATGTCATTTCAGTTACCAGTGGCCACATTATTACCATTCAGTTACTATGTGTGAGTAGCACTTGCTTACATGCTTTATTTAGTACTGAAAATAAGAACTTTTATGTATGATAGAGGATTCCTTCAAGGTTGTAGCAGTCTTTGTTTTAAAGAGTATATGTTTAATAAAGCTTTTTAAAAAAAATCTTCTGGAAGGGATGATGCATATTTAATTTTAGTACTTTTGTTTATAGTTAGTAGTAAATAAGAGTTGGAAAGCAAAGGTAAATTCTCTTTGACTTGAGGATCTTAGCATGTGAGATCTAGCAAGGAAAAGCAAACTTTCCATGGTCTTCACAGATGAACCAGCAGGAAGACAAAAAAAGTCTTAATGGATCATTTAAAACTAGACCCCACAAACATACAGACTAATTTTGGAGTCTGGAGCAGTGAAAGTTAGAGATAGTAGTATTTGTAGCATTGGAGCTTATTAATGAAATCTTAGCAGAATTCAGCTTTCCTCTCTCCTTACCCTTGCAACTTCTGCAGTAACTTCAGTCCTTATAAAATTCCTCATCAGGAATTCAATTGTGAATAGATCTACAGTTAATATTCAGATATAGCTCATTCAATACATGTTTGAACATGTGGAGAAATGCATAATTAATTTGATTAACTGTTTTATTTGATTATTTTTTAAATTTGGTAAACTGATAGATATAATTGTAAAATCGTACAATTTGAGGTAATTCTGAGAATTTAGTAAACAGTGCACTTTGATTCCATTCATTCAGGGGTCTGCATAAGAGGACTGTTCCATCTTTCTTAAACCAAACTGATCACAACTTTCAAAAGCATATTTTGCATCAAAATTATTTGCAAATCTCATTATACTCATCTTCAGTCTAAATTTTTTGTAGCGCCATGGCATGTGCTGAAAAAGTAACTTGTTCTCTTTTCCTGACATTTAGCCCAACAACAAAATTGCAGAAAATGGATGTCATTACCTTTTGTAAGTACATCAAATCCAAATAGGCCACTGCTTATTAGAAAGGTTCTCCTCAGTATCTTCTGTGGTCCATCTTTCTTGAACAGAGATGATCAGGCTACGTGCTACTTCAGCTGAAATTTTATGAGAACCCTGATACATGGAAGGATCAAGCCTATGTTTTTCTGAGGCTGCATTAAATGGACACTTAGTAGCCAACCTGTAGTTAAACACGCTTGGGTCTTACCTTCTTTCAAATTACTGAACTCACAGATAGCAGCAGTATTCTTGTTACTAGACCTGAAAGCTATATCACGTGCTCCTTCTAATAAGTTTCATCTCAGCTCTACTAGTCTTATATTTTAAAGTCACCTAGTTTGGATATTCCAGGTGTCATCTGCATTAGTGATACCTCCCAGCTGTAGGTTGTCAGCAACTTCTTACCATGTGCATGCCTTTATAAGTTAAAGGTTCTTGAGTGTATTTACAGCCCTCTAAAGTGCAAGAAAACAGTTTAGTTTGCAAATTCACTTAACAGTTCTGCCTACACTTAGCAAGTTAGGTTCCTTTTGCTGGAAACCCCTTTATGTAACACATCAGATAAGGTGGAATCTGCAGGGCATTTTAGCAAGTGTAGCCAGAGAGGGTGCGAAACAAAATGTTGGCCTCAAGACTTGACTAGTGGGAATTAGCAGTCTCAGTGAAGTTAACCAGGACAGGAATACCCAGCCAAGAGAAGAATTTAGAATGGGAATTATTTACTTCCTTTCATAAATTAAAGAGGAGTTAGTCCAATCAGAAGGAAAATTTTAAAAGCCCTTTTAAAGAGTTATCTTTATGAAACATGACAAATGGTCTATTCTCACATAGGTGCATGGACATACATAGCATGCTTAAACAGACCAATATATATAGTTCTGGAAGAGCTTTTCAGTATAGGAGTTAACTACAACTTCACTGTTCCCCTTTATCAGCACGATTTACAACCAATAGCACTTGTTGAAACGAAGCTTGTACCTTGAAGTCCAAGAAGCTCTATGTTGCACAAAAGATCAGAAAGATGTAAAAAGCAGACTTTACACAGCAGACTTTATTGTGAATAAAAGTGAAAATATACATATTTCAAATTAATAAGTATGACACTTCTATGATTTCAAGCAAAAAATATGAATATTCAAAGAATTTGGATATATAGACTTAAACAGGAGGTGCTCAAGGAATTTTGTTTTGCAGAATATGACGACTGTTCACTGTTGCAAAGATGACTAGTATGACTGCAGGCTATATTCAGAGCAGTATTTTAGACAAAACATGAGGCGTTGTTAGATCCTTTTGGGAAGCTATGAAAGGAACCCATAAGGCCTACTGAAAGAACGGGGTGTTCCTGGACTTACTTCCTGATGGATAAGTTGTCCCGGCAGCTCCCCGTCCCTCGCACTCCCCTGCTGATGACTTAAAGAGCTGTACAGGTGGCATTAGAAGTCAGTTCCCTACCAGCTCTGCATATCCATTTCTGAGTCCTTGCCATTTTCCCTGCTGACAGCTACACTCATTCTGCCTCACAATTTGGCCTTGAAGAGTTTCCTCTCTTCTGTCATTCCTCCTCTGAATGCATCCTTTTATAATTTCCCCACTTTCCAAGGGCAATTCAATCAACTTGGAGATAGCAAAGAAATTTCTTACCACTTTGCTCAAATACCAACTCCCTATATGTTCTGCCCTCTTAGACAAGCTTTCGTAAGCCACGTTTTTCTGACATGTTATGATACGTTGCAAACTTGGCCTTACTGCAATACCAGGAAGAATATCTGGTCGCTATAGATGAGGAATCAGAAAAGAAGGAACTGTGTCTGAATTTTGAAACAAACACCTACCCAATCAGCCATCAAAATCAGTAGTCTGTTAATTAGTCTGACTTGGTGAGTTTGCCACCATAGTGACTGGGATCTGTGAAGTGTCTTAAGACAGAATGCAGCCCAGGTTTCAAGTACCCTTATCATAACCACAAACCATTCACTTTCAGCTGCTTGAAGTTTGTTCCACACTTCTAACTGCCCTTTGTAGCCCGCTAGGGTAACAAGACAAATGCGTGCTGGGACCACCGTGTAGAAACATCCTTTTGTAAGAAAAACAAAAGCATGACCATCATAGTCAGTTTCTACTGGAGTTATTTTGTATAACTAACCTGCTTTCAAGGCTTCCAGATACTGGGATATAATCAAATATTATCATGTGCTGGACTAATTCACAGAGACCCCCAAATCCACGCTAGAGAGACGGTGCCCAATACCAAGACATCAAAAGTCCTTTGGTGCAGCCCTATAGCATGACATGAAACAAAAAAAATTACAGCAGTGCATGCAAGCTTATGCTCAGGAATCACAGGCATGACAGCTGAAGAAACTAATCAGACTAGCCTGGAGGGTGGGGAGAGAAAGATTTTCTCATTCCTGCTGCATTTTGCAGAGCCTTACTCTGGAGCCTTTTGGCCATCAGCAACACAGCCAAGTTTTCATTCACACTTTCCAGCCTGCAGCTGTTAATTTGGAGATAACTCAAGGCCTTAGCTTGTAGAAGCTGTTTAAATATCACTCTGTTGTGGCATTGTAGGAGAAAAAATAAAAAGTTAAGACCTGAAGTCTCCCAAATTAACATATTAAAAGAGCTGCTGGCAACTCATATCAAAACATTGGTACAGTGTCCCTCCTGTGTGTCTCAATAAATCCAAATTCTTTTAATTACTCCATTTAAATGAGAGATCACATGAGAATTTGAATGAAGTTCAAGGATGTTGCCGATATTAAAAATAGTCAGTTTATACTTGTAATGCTAAGAGCACTACACCTGACCTAATGAACTGAGGTACACAGAAAAAAAAATCACCACGTGCCAAAGGGCATAGTTGTACTGGACTGAGTTTGGAACTCACTGCCCCTTATCTGGGTGTTGAACTGCATAAGTGAAAGTGAAGCAAAAATGCCAAGTGAAAATGGTTCTTCTATTCCAGGACAAGGACAGGGGCTTAAGCTACACAAAGGCAGCCGAGTTTGTAGTGAAACTCGGCTGTAATGCCCGCACAAACTGATCAGGCAGCTTTGCCAGGTAATTGCCTCACAGACCGCCTCAAAACCTTTTCAGGATTTAGGCTCCTTTAGGAGCCAACTGACCCCCCTCTGGTCATCCAACCGTGTCCCCAGACAGGGACGGGGTACGCAGGGACTTGACTGTCTTAGCCCCACTTCAGCTTGCTCAAGACTGCACAGCTTTGGGACGTGCTTGCCTATTGTGCATGAGCAGCTATTCCCATTTTGACACAGCTAAAGTGAACATAGCAGTGATTCTGCTGTAGGAAATTGTTTCTTCTTCTGGAAACCAGTCCAGCCAGATGAGAGATGGCCTTGTAGAAAAGATACGCTTGGATAAGAGTCAGGATTAAATTTCTAGCTGTGCTACAGATTTCCTGTCTGGAACTTGGCTAGGTTGTTCAGTCAGTTCAGGCCTCACATTAATTTCCCACGTTTGTAGTACGGATAATAGTACTCCCCTTATTCACAGGGGAGTTCTGTGGGTTAAATGCTTATGTGGTTCTCAGATGTTATGGTGAAAAGAAGAAGGTTATACAAACCATCAAGTAAAGCCAGTGTTCAGGACTGGCCTTTACTTTGTAAACAACGCTATACTAATGGGTAATTCAAACACATCCTGACGATCATTATAAAGCACCTCCCTCCCCAAATTGTGTCCTATCTACTGGTAGGCAACAGCTGAGAGCAAGAAGCACAATGAAATATGTTGATAGCAGGGCTTGGCATGAGAAACTGGCAGCAGAGTTGGCAGTAGAGAAATTATGCTAATTCAGTCACTGTTGTGTCCAGTTGCTGCAGATAACTGAGAATTTGTTAATTCACATTGTTTGGCTCTGTAGATTTGGTGTCAAGACTTGGCAAAAAGATGGGTGCAATAAGTTGGAGACTGGTATTCAGAAAGGTACCAGCCTGCCTATTGACACCTCACTATTTATGATATATCTGGGAATTAGTTCTGGTCTTTGGACTCACGAAAAATATTTCATGTGAAAAGTATTTGAATATAGCTGATGGCAGTGCCATGCTACTAATGCTAGCAACAAGTTTTCTTGGGCGAAAGGAAAGCTTTCAAGCTTATGAAATGGCTGCATATATACTGGCCAAATTCCTCCTAAGGCCAAAGCTGGGGCCCGCACCCTCTGCCCACGGGCCTTAGTTCCTGCCTGGGCTGCGCTGCGGGTGTACCTGCTTCCAGCTGTGGTACAGCTGTGGATGTGTCTGGCCAGGGACCAGCACCCCGCCTGGCCTGGTGACCACGGCCCTGCTCTGCCATGGCCCTGCCCGTGCACACCCTGGGCTGTGTCTGACCGTGGTTCCCCTCATCAGGCCTGACCCCAAACCCCACTCACACACGGCTGGCCTGGCCTGGCCCCAGCCCATCCCCAGCCTTGTCCCCGCGGAGGTGCCCGGTGCTTGGGGCTGGGGCTGTCCCGCTGCCCCCCGCTGCCCCTGCTCCTGGCTGGAGGTGGGGAGGCCTCTGCCCCGCTGCCCCCATGGGACGCCCAGCAGCTCCCGCTCCCCTGGGAGCAGCCGGCCCCTGTCGCACCCTGCCGGTTATCTCGGGCTGCCTCAAGCCCTAAGCCGGCACTGCAGAGCCAGGCCCACGGCTGCGCAAGGCCTTGCCCTACAAACCTGGCCTGGCTCTGGGCTCTGACCCTCCCACTGCACCGGCCCTGCCTAAACCCAAGCTGCTGAGTGAAGCCCTCACACTGGGGCTTTGGGGCTCTTCAGGGGCCATCTGAGAATCCTCCCTTTGCCCCCCCATAAGCCTGCCGAGCCTCTGGGGCTACTCGGGGTCTGCCTCAGCCCCCCACCTGGCTCCAATCCCCCCCGCCACGTCCTTTTCCCATTTCCCTGTCCTGGCCCTGTGTCCCCTGAAATGCCCCCTACACCCCACAGCAATTGAATCACTCTTCAGCAAGTCCCATCTGAGCCCAGATCCCTGTGGGGCACTGAGGACACATGCCTCTGCGGGGGGCAGCCTCTGGCAGGGCACTGAGGACAGGAGTGGCCTTGTTGGCCCTGTCCAGCCTCACTGGAGGCCTCCCACCTCATGCTTGCCCTCGGGACCCATCTGAGCTCAGACCATGGCCCCCAGTCCCTGCCTGAGCTACCCCCAGGTGTGACCGTCTCCCATCGCGTTGCAGCTGTGCCAAGCCATGGACCAAACTGATCCGGACCATGAACTGCATGCAGGCTGGTGGCCCAGCTCAACCTGGGTCCAACTTCATCACCATAGTCAGGCTGGCAGTCACCAGGCTGTGTCTGACCCTGGTCCCTGTCTCTGGGCCAGGCCCTGCCCTCAGAGCTGTCTCCTCACCGTGACCTCCTCTGGCAACCTTCTCAGCTGACCCTGGCTGCCACCCCCAGACCTGCCCTGCCAGCCATGCTGTCGACTCCTGGCTCCCCAGCCCTCCCTGCACCCCTGATAGTGCCCCTGGTGCCACCGAGAGCATGAACTACAGCTTGCTAACAGCATGATTTTCTGGGATTTTGATCTTTACAGTTGAGTTAGTGCAGCACAAATAGTCAATACAAGAGGAGCCAGGAACCTTTCCACTCTAAAAAACACTCCATATAGCCAGAGCAAGGTCATGTCTACACATGCTCTGCTGTGCTGAGCAAAACACTTGCTTAAGCACCAAACCCACAGAGCATAATGGGCACTGTGATAATTATCCTTGGGCTACAGAGGATATCAGCTTCAGCAGCCCTGCAGCTCTCTACAGACCACATTGCCCAGGCTACATTGTTCTGCACAGATGTTATCCAAGTTGTTTCATGGAGCTGCAGTGTGCTCCATGGAGGAGCATGGACTCGCTCTTTGTGCCTTGCTTCTCTACCTTTCATATGCACAATAATTATCACGGATGCATTTTTTAATATTTCTCACTGTTGTGAGAATAAAAAATTTTAGCAGTTACAACAACAACAACAACAACAATAATAATAATATCAGATATTTCCAGGCTATTCACAGAAATCATGTGTGGGAAGAATGAACCAGGGAGATAAGGTGAGGGGAGGCAACCTTGGTAGCGAATAGCTGAAATAGATACCAAGTAATTTTCAGCTGTAGTATCTAACTTTAGTAAGAAAACCAAAGGTGTTTTGGCACCAGCTCTAAAGGTTATGCCGTAGTTGCATTAAACAGGTAGTAATTATGGAAAAGCCCAACGCGTATACATATTCTTACATGTTCTCTGGTTGCCACATCAATTCCTAGCAGTGCTAAGGCCTGCAAGGAAATAACAAACATTCAAGACTTGCTTCTGGTTTTTAATTCCCACCAGAGTTACTCAGTAGCATAAGGGATGGAATAACAGTTGATTCAGCATAGTGTTTTCTACTCATTTTATAGAAAATGTAACACACCTTATAAAAAATTTTATTGATTTTTTTTTCTGCTTTCTCTGCTCCACAGGCAATGTAAGGAATTATGCAGCAGGGCGTGCGGAACAGTAAAGAAATGCACATACTATACATCTGGGGTTTTAACAGTGCTGCTAAGTACAGCATGTTGGGAGCACAAATTCCAAACCAAAATTCCAATTTCACTGGAAACCACACATTTTAGAAAAAAGTCCATTCACATTTCATACTAACGGTTGGCTGCCTTCCTCATGCAGGCATTGCAGTCCTTTTATGTATTTTTTTTAGAAACAAACTATTTCTTTAAACTTAAGGGAATACAGGTGCAGAATGTATGTCAAAGTCCTGTAGCAAATACATTTAATGGTACTCTGAATAACTAGTTCAGCCTGAACTCTGAGTTCAGCCTGAACTCTGAATATGTGAAAGAACAGTATCAACATTGCACAGCAGTACTGACTGGAGTCACTGTATTAATATGGAAATAGAAAAATTAACTCTCCAACCTTTGGAATAGTTGCATATCCCATCTGGTCATACATATCCTCATCTGGAAAAGTTGGCTTCTAAATCCATGAGGGTTTAAACTCAGGTTAGTGACCCACTCTATTGCTTCCTTTATTTCCCATTGTTGGTTTGCATCCAGCATCTGGGGATGAGGAAAATGAGAATCAAATACACTGAAGGATTCTATTGACTTTTTCTTCTGTCAAACTCTCATAAAAACAGCTGCAAAACTGATATGAAGTGGTAGAAATTCAGGAAACAGAAAGGAAATGAAAAGCTGGAATTGCCATTCTGTCTGTACTGTACTTTTGGCCACACTTAGGCTGAGTTGCAATGACTATAGCAATATCCAGGCTAGGTTTGAACCAAGCAGATTAGGAGCTGTAGGAAATAGAGCCGAGTCTTTTGTGGGAATGACTATTTCTTGGCAGTATATACTTGAGTAAAGCATCCTAAAACATGGACATGGCTGCCTGAAATTTTCAGCAGAAAAGCTTCTTGAGAAAAAAATGCAGTCGTTTAAATAAGATGAGTTTCTCAAGCAGCACTTCTCTCCCACACAAGGGAGAATTTTTCTTCCTACAAAAAGTGAAACAGCTGAAAATGACACCACAGTTCCTCTGCAGGCTTTTCAGGTCTTTGCCATCCTGTATTCACAGAGTTCCTGGTTCAGCATTTCATGATATATGCCATCCCATGAAAGCCCTGTGTTTGCTGCACTGCAGCACCTGGAGTAGGTTGGTAGCTGTGGTGTGTCAGGGAGCATGTGGGGCAAAGAATCCAGCCCATAGCAGTCAACAGAAAAACATTTCCAAATCAAAATATGTGACTTCCGTCCAGTTATTCCTTTTCATTCAAATATTTTAGTTTGAAAAACTTATTTTCCAGGGTTTTTTTGGCCAAACATCAGTGAAAAAATATTATCAGGCTTTGCTCTGGAAGCATCCCTGGATATAAAAGGCACATCTTCTAGAAGACAATCCTGGAAGTGGGGTTGGGGTTCCCCTGCAGACTTGAATGCAAGTTCTGGCACAGAAATACAGGATAAAATTCTTAGTAATACATCTAGTTTGGCCATATCCAATACTTCTCTGTTGATATATATCACCATTTGTCACCATCATTATTCAGGATTTGAAGAAGGAATAAAGAAACATTTGTCAATAAATATATATAACGAGAGATATTTCATCTAATGGTTTTAAATAGAAAATAACATAGTATAGTAGCAAAAAGTTATATTCACCATTATTTTGTCCGGGCCAATCATTTCTCTAATAAATCTGCATCTGCAAATATCATCCTGCAGAGCTGCACCCACCTTTACTTTGACCCTAGATGCATATTTGGAACAAGATATAGATCACTTCTGGATGATTAATGCAGCAGTAAACTGGAATCCATAAACCAGAATTTACAATTTCAGCATCACTGTCCTACAGAAAGAACTTTTTATTACTTCTCTTCCCTTTTGAGTAAGCTTCATCCTACTCTGAAAATGAACCAACAATCAATGGAAACACATTTATCTTCATTTGTGATCAGCCCTCAGCTTTGCCATACCATTACTGTTTTCCTGCAATGCAGCATTATGCAGTACTAGAAGGGGGAAGTGTCTGAGAGAGGTACAGAAGCAAAGTCATCACTGCTCTTATCATAGACCTGGAAGAGTTAGACCAGGTCTAGTCCCTCTGTCCAAAGCATAAAACACAGAAGCATAATACTTAGTGTGTTTGCTATATGTTGTCCAGCCTTCTCTCAAGGCCTATGTGCATAAGTGCAAGGAAAGTTACATCAATTATACATCTCCAAATAACTCTACTCCACTGCACCTAGAATAATATTTACATATTTTCAGAATAAGAATAACCTTTTTATTTCTTCCTAGGAGGTAGCAGAAAACCATCAGAAAATGAGGTCAGATATATGATTAACATCCAGCTGAACCAAACTCCTCAACCCAGCTGACTGTAACATGATAATTTTTTCTAATCTAGATATGAACATCCCATGACTCGGCAACACTATTTCTGGATACACCAAGGCATACATTTCCCACAAGATAAATCCCAGCTGTGTTAACTAAATCTGACACCAATAAACTGTCCAAAGATTTCACTACATTTCACAGAAAGCCAAGCACATGCAACTCTCTCGGGCAATAAGAATGATGCTGCTTTACAAAGGAAGCTAAGGGCTCTCAGCTGCTGACAGTTTCAGAATATCCCTCAAAGCCAAGTTGTAGAAGAAACCAGCAATTAAAGCTTTTGAGGTTCATGTTGTCTGTGAAGGACACATCCCCATTTCTCATCTATGAAGTTACTGCAGGTTAAGGTCACTGTGCATAGCTATCCAAGCACAGATTTTATGTGTTTTCATTAACACTCTTAATGATCACACTTTTGGTTAATTCATATCACTCTGCTGCGTATCCCTACATGCATAAGCTCCTTGCTTAAACCAACACAGCTGCACCCATGCAAACTGACTGTTATACACAATATACCAACATGAAGAGACTTCCATTTCTACCTTGATACCTTGTTCTCATTACTCATATTCCTTGGGTGCATCCTTGATCATAGACAGGACTGTAACACTCTGCCTTGCTGGGAAAATTACTTAAATGGCATTGGGCCTGCTTTTTACCTCCCAAAGGGTATGCAATGCAATGTTACATTTTTACTGTGTCCAGCAAAACTTCAAAGTGTTTTAGAAACAGTGAGAAGTGATCATCATCTGTTAGCATTCCCCCACTTCACATGCCATTTAAAATCTTACTATTATAAGACTGAACATTCATACTTGGTTTAACTGCTGTCTGAGCAGCCCAGCCAGGCACAGGGTATCGTATAAGCCAGCTATCTGTGCTTCAACATTTGCTCTTCTGAAGCAGATGAGAACAGTTTCAAGTAAGGCTGTGTTTTAGTCAACAGAGGATTATTTTGTTAAATAGTCCCTCAAAGACTGTCCTTTGAGGAAACTGAAGGAATGGAGGTGTTTTGACTTTTTTTTTTCCTTGAAACCCATAATTTTAATCAAATGGATCAATTTTGCTGAATAAGCCCTTCCCTCTTCTCCCTAACTTTCTTTGCAAAAGAACTGCAAATCAGATAAATCCTTGGAAGAAGCAGAGAACAGCACAACCTCCTTGCTAACCCAACACAAAGATTTATATGGCAAAAAGTCACCAATGTAACACAAACCGAATGGCTGACTTTGCACTCCTGGGACACATGAGAAGGTACTAGCAAACAACATGCTTCGTCTCGCACAGTCCCCTACCCATTCTCTAAAAGGTGCAGAGTAATGGTTTTCATCAGGTACAGATCTGTTTAAGCTCACCCCTTTCCTTTTTCCCAGGCAGGCCATTTTGGAGTGTTTCTGGAGGGGAACAAGTATAAATATCAAATTATACTGAAGAACAACTTCTCCTCACCCTCCAGGTTTCATCATTATGGTTGTTCCTCCAACCTGTCTTAGTATCACAGGCTGGCGGTGTACTCCTGAGCTACTCCCACCAAAAGTGATGAGGCAACTCAAGGATTAGGAAGAAGGAGTGTACCAAATTCCAGCTTTGAAGGAAAGATGACTTACCATAAGTTTCTTCACCTGCTAGCTCATCAGCAGTATATCTGAAATCCATGCAGAATGGCAGTTGTTTGGCATCCTGATTCAAGGATGACATAAAATAAAAAGCACAGCATGATAAAACAGTATGATGAAAAAGAGACTAAGTAATGATAATCACTTGAGGAATGAGGGTCAGTCTTTTCCCTATGTCTCTTAAGCAAGCAGGGAGTTGAGGCAGCAGATATTCGAAACCTTCCCACCCCAGCCACCTCATCAGCCTGTGTTGCACTGTCAAACATGTGCGCGCCTGACTTTGTGGCTGTGAGTAGTTGATAATAAGCCCTTTTCAGCTTCCTTTTAAACTTCATCCAAGCAGGAGTGAAAAATTAAACAGGAAAGCCAAGTCACACTTCCCAGCTCTCGGATTAACTCAGAGAAGCACCCTTGTTGTCAAACCTCTTGCTCTCAGGTAAAAAAAACCCCAACAGGTTCTTTTAGAACAGGCTCTTTTAGATCTTAAAACTGAACAGAATTCCCCCCAAATGACTGATCACTTCAGCAAACAGATCAACACACTAGGCCCGAGCATTTGCTAGCAGGCAACGGTAGCATATACAGTTCAATTACTGAGTTTTTAGTTTTCAGTAAGGAGTTACTTTTGGAAAAAGCCCCCAGCAATTACAAAAATTAAAACAAACCCCCAATTACCCAGACTTAAAGAAAAGCAGCTCCTTGGCCAAATCATAAAAAAAAGACTTACAGAAGCACAGCCTTTAAGTACACAGCTTCCTATTAGCAGTGGACATCAGTTCCCACTGCCAGCTATGATGCTAGAGCCAGACAAGACAAACTGTACAGCTTCCCCAGAAGAGGGGCTAGTTTCCATCTCTGCATGAGGGTAGACACAAGAAGAGGACATGTTGGGAGGGAAGGACACCTCTGAGCAGAAAGTGCACCCACTGCCAGGGAAACAGCATCTCTCTGAAAGGAGCTGGAAGACCATCTTAGTTTGGACACCAGCTAAAACACGTACTCTTCTAATACAGCTAAAACCAATAGGGCCTAGTTGCCTTTAGACTGGAAATATAACAAGATTTCCTTACCATGTCTGCTAGTAACTTCCACGGAAACTAGAAAACAAACCAAATTAAGCAACTGGAACCACACGGATATCACGAAAGATATAACACGGAGATGCTTTTTTCTTTTTGAAGAAGTGTCATGAAGTGCAAGCTTGTTTACATTTGGCACACAAAATGAATTACTGATACCAAAGCAATGTGGTTGTCAACCCCAAGCAAGAACATTTGGCACTTCCCCCTAAAAATCATTAAGGATTGAGCATCCTTCTTAACCTGGTTTCATTACGGACACAATATTGGTGGGATGATTATTAAAAAAGGAAAAAAAAATAAAGCGCCTCATACCAGCTATCTGACATGGTGACCTGCTCTCCGGCCCCCTCCCTTGCTGGAAATTATCATCATACAAACTACCCTTTCAACATATAAGGTGTCTCTGTGAATTTTTTGATGAGCCTCTTTTCAGGGCTGTATTATGCTCTTGGACTTTGGCAAGCTGAAGGCTGCTGATTGCTTTCACAGGCAATGATACGTGAAGGCTCAATCCAACAGAGCAGAAGTGAAGAAAAGAGTGGATGCTGGCAGACCTGAGCCGGTGGGACTCAAGCCAACTCTCCCCTGCAAGCTCTACAGTCAGGGTAGTGCAGTGGCGTGTCCCGAGCCACATGCTACATGAGCACGCAAGGCGGCAGCTCCAGACAGTGCTAGCTACAGCTTTTTGCTCTTTCTATCCTCTTAAATCAGAAGGCCTACAAACAGCAAGCATGCTTACTGTGCCTGTCAGGATATGGCTACAGCAACATTGTACCGGGTATTATTTGTCCTCCTGCAGGGGCCTGAAGTGCAGAACTAGCACTAGGACTCCACTGAGCAAAGGCCAATTTCTGCCTGTCATGACCTAAAGGGTTACCTGGCCTACAGGTGTGTAGAGATTGCGACTGTGGACTGGTAGGATTCCATAATACACAAGAACACGTAGGCTTTATTCTCTAAATTTTTCTATTTTATTACAAATGCCAGAAAAGTCACCACTAGCAAACATACCTATGATTAATAAATCAAATATGGATGAATATGTATCAAGCTATTACAAATTACTATCAGCAATCAAATAATATAGTGTCAATCAACGGTATGGTATCATTCAATAATAGCATCAATCAGTATTGTAGTGTAACCAATAACAGCACCAACCAAGTACTTATATACAATTATTACTCTAGTACTAGGTTACTATATACTATTCTAGATTACTACAGGTTATCATTAGTGAAGCACACTATCAACAATGTAACAGCAGATATATTGATATTTATATGAATATATACAATATAGATATGAAGCAATTTATATTTCAGAAGGAGCCAAACCATCCCAAAAAGGGGGACCAAACTGATCCCAGAGGGGAACCCAACCATCCCCAAAAGAGGGGAGGGCAGACCAAGCCAATAAACAACAGACGGAGTCCCGCTTCCAAAATGATCCACGTCACAGAGTCTTGTTTCAGCCTGGCGTCCCCAGGGAAAGCCAAAGAGCCCATAGAAACTTTGTGTGGGATTCAACCAGGAAGTCCTCAGAAAGAGAGAGGCTCCATTTTGCATAAAAATTAAGTCCTTTTTATATCACAGAGACATTAGAGGGAGTATGACATTGAGCAGCCAATAGATGCTGTTAATTTCTATTTTTCACCTGTAACAGCCCAATAGATGATGCTGTTTTCTGTTCCTTCAGAGCAACTTTATATTTTCAGACTGTTTTCCACCTTCTCAGACGATGAATTGCCATTACAGTCCCTTGTTTTGTGCTTATCTGTGGATGTCTCTGGTTTCTAGGTACCCCGGCTGCACTTCAAAGAGGCCAGCTGCACTTTTCAAGGATGTATATTTTATGGTTCACAGCGATAGTCCCCAGGCTCGCAGTTCCAGGCTGGCAGTCCTTTCTCTGTCAGTATTTTTGAGCAGACAATATCTTCTGTTGAATAATTTCCCCTTCTAACCATGCTGCCTTTACGGCTGCTCACATCACTGCGTAAATAGGTTATTTTTAATATCCAGTAACATGCTAAGTATAAAAGATTTGGCTCCCAGATCAACAGCATATTCAGTAGGGAAGTGGCTAAAAGATTAAAATCTCAGATTAAAACCTCCAAGTAAGAAAGATGAAATCAAGACAAGGGCATACAGAGAAACACCTGATAAACAGGGCTAGGAAAAGTATTTTCTTTCAGAAATGCCAGAGCTCCAACAAAATGACTCTGAAATGTTCTGACCAATTCCACCCCTAAGCACTGTGCAGTTGCTACAATTTTCCATCCTGCAAAAAATAAGCATGTGTAGAGTCTCCAAGAACTCGTTGATGCCTGTACCTTATTTGATATTTTGAAGCTAAACATATGTATAAATTACTGCAAAATCAAGACCAGCTGTGCAAATGAGGGTAACCAGGAGCAGGGAATCTCTCTGAATTAATGAGCGTTCTTATATTGAGATCCCACAAGCATTACCTTTCCCTCTCGCTTGGTCCACAGAGCGTTCAGGACAGCAGCTATGGCTAAGTGCACAGCAACCTCCAATGTGCTGAGCAAACAAATGTACATCTACCAGTGTCATCCACAGTGGTTTGATACTCACTGATGTCTCAGCTTCTGTTAAATGATATTTTGTTTGCCAGAGATTAAAAGACAGCACCGTTGGTAACACAGCAAGGGGAAAAGTCACTAACACTGGAAAAAAAGGAGGAATATGTATTGGTTAAAAATTACAAAAGAAGTAGATGCTGAAATGTGCAGCTTGCATCAAAAACCCACCTGGAACTCTGAGTGGTCACTTTCACACTGGCTTGCCTTAGCACCAGGTATGTTCCCAATTTCCAAGAATAAAAGTAGAAATATTCTGTGAAATGCACAACTTAAATGTTGTTACTAACCTTTTCACAACAGCACCCCCAATGTGTCTTACCCAGCAGAGTTGCCTGTCGCTGGTGAGCTCTCTGTAGAAGCCTCCAAAGTTGTTGACAATTTCTCCCACGTCTCTATTGACCACATGAATAAAGCCTCGACAGCACATATGACTGCAAAGCATAGCAGAATTTACTGCCTCATTACAGCCAGATGCCTGTAACAGAATGACTCTGGGCCCTTTCTTCAGCTCATGCTTCAAGAAGTAACCTTTTCTGACACTCTATGAATTTGAAGTATCGGCATGGAACCACTCACTTTGCACCCAGGTCTGGGTGGCCACTGTCAATTTAGTTGCATGGCCATGTTTCATCTTCTACTTACTGTGTAAGCAGGAAACGAACTATACAGCCTGTTTGCATATGCTGATCCCTTCCTCAAAGAAAAATAAATCAATAATTACAAAGGGCTTTCAAGGTGAAGAGTTGCTCCTGTTTCACCTCCCACTCCACAGAGGAAGAAAACAGCCACACTAGACCTACGGCCCAGAACACTGTTAAAGAGACAGAAGCCATCAGATCACATCTCCAAGGAAAACAGCTTTTCTATAAATGAGAGAGCCTTTACATACTATCCCTTTCAAGCAACTGCTGCATCTCCCAGAGCTGTTTTGGTACTTGCAGTCTCATTACACTGGTAACTACAGGCCTGTCAGTCTCACTTCTGTGCCAGGCAAAATTAAGGAGATTATTCTGGGAGTTACTGAAAAACACCTGAAAGTTGTTGGGCCTAGCCAGCACAGATTCACAAGGGGAAAGTCCTGCTTAACAAACTTAATTTCCTTCTATGACAAGGTCACCCACCTAATTGACCAAGGGAAGCCAGTCAATGTGATCTTTTTGGATTTCAGTAAAGCTTTCGATACTGTCTCTCACAGTATCCTCCTGGACAAAATGTCCAGCATACAGCTGGGTAAACATGGAATGCATTGGGTGAGAAACTTGCTGATGGGTTGGGCTCAAAGGGTCGTAGTAAATGGGGTTACATCGGGCTGGTGGCCAGTCACTAGCAGGGTTCTGCAGGGATCCATCTTGTGGACAGTACTCTTTAATCTCTTTGTTAATGACTTGGATGCAGGACTGGAAGGAATACAAATTAAGTTTGCTGGTGACACAAAATTGGGAGGAGCTGTTGACACTCTCGAGGGCAGAGAGGATCTGGACAGGCTGGAGAGCTGGGCAATCACCAGCTGTATGAAGTTTAACAAGGGCAAGTGCCGGATTTTACACCTGGGGCACGGCAACCCTGGCTGTACACACAGACTGGGGAACGAGAGGCTGGAGAGCAACTCTGCAGAGAGGGACCTGGGGGCTCTGGTTTACAGCAAGTTGAACATGAGCCAACAGTGTGCCCTGGCAGCCAGGAGGGCCAACCGTGCCCTGGGGTGCACCAAGCCATTGCAGCCAGTCGAGGGAGGAGATTGTCCCGCTCTACTCTGCGCTGGTGCAGCCTCACCTCGAGTGCTGTGTGCAGTTTTGGGCGCCACAGTACATTAAGGATATAAAGCTGCTGGAGAGTGTCCAGAGGAGGGCCACAAAGTTAGTGAAGGGTTTAGAGGAGAAACCATACGAGGAGTGTCTAAAGTCACTTGGTTTGTTCAGCCTGGAGAAGAGGAGGCTGAGGGGAGACCTCTTTGCAGTCTGCAGCTTCCTCACAAGGGGAGGAGGAGGGGCAGGTGCTGATCTCTTCTCTCTGGTGACCAGTGACAGGACCCAAGGGAATGGCAGGAAGATGTGCCAGGGGAGGTTTAGGTGGCTATTAGGAAAAGGTTCTTCAGCCAGAGGGTGGTGGAGCACTGGAACAGGCTCCCCAGGGTGGCAGTCACGGCACCAAGCCTGGTGATATTCAGGAAGCACTTGGACAACATGGTGTGAATTTGGGGTTGTCCTGTGCAGGGACAGGAGTTGGACTCAATGATCCTTGCGGGTCACTTTCAACTCAGGACATTCTATGATTCTATGATTTCCTCATAAGGCATTCTGTTTCTGGCAGTGAGATAATGGCAGTTGTGGTCCAGCTGTTTCAAGTCCGCAAGATGCGGGCTGAGGCTGAATTCTGTTTTATTCCAGTCCCATATACTACTACGCAATGTCAACATTTATTCCCAGCAAGGGTTTTTGTTGGGGTAAACCACACACCAATCATGCCTAGCAATCTGCAGAGTGTCAGAGAAAGGACAGACACAGTATGAAGCCTCATGCCAACCATCATGTTCTTTAGCAGCAAGGAATAAAGTCTTAAGAAATATGACACCATCCGTCCAATTCTGTGAGGTCTCTCCTGTTCAGGGTATTTGCTTGAGATATGAGAAACCAGTGTCTGAACCTCAGTTTTGTAAGAACCTTTTTGTGTGATTCTGGCTAAGACACTTTGCTTGCCTGTGTCTCAGTTTCTCTGCTGTTCCTACCTGCACTGTGGGAAGAACATCCCATCCCACTTTCCTTGGATGTGATGAATCATGTACTACAGTGGCTGAGATCATTCATGTATCTAGGCAGGTTGTACCAAGCACTTTTCACTTATGATGACAGAATGGTGTTCAGCATCTTGTATTATAATAGACCAGGTGATACACAGACCCCAGTCTCAGGCTGACTAAACATAATTGCTTATCCTTAAAGAAGCTTAAAATAACAGTATGTATTTGCCAGATTACTAAGTGATTTTTAAAAAACTTTGGACTTTTCCATAAGAAACAATTGCAAAGGAAGATTGAAGGAGGAAAAGGCATGATATCATAAAGTCACAGGTTTTGTGGGTGTTCAGCTGATTGCTTAGAGGGCTTTGACATATTCAGCAGTGTCAGCAAAACACCCACACTTGAGTGGCAAAGAGGGAATCGCTCATTCTCTGGTCTAGGGCACATGCCTCCAAGCTCAAGACCAGGAGTGGAGGTTGGTAGGTGATGCTAAAAGCTGCCCGTCTGAGAGGAAATCCCCAGTAGACCAAACACTATATTCTGGCTGCTGCTCAGTCACAATCTTCAACTAGATCCTGGATGAGTCAAAATACTTCTTCTCCCCTTGCCTTCACATTTGTGAAGTGTTTGAGAGTGAGAAATGCCATATATTCATATATTAGGTAATATTGGGTAAGAGGGCAGATACCTTGGAAACCCCGGAGGGAAATGCTGTGTATCAGATTTCTGCCTATTGCCTGCCGTAACAGTGTCTGTCTTGGGATGAAAAACAAATGAGGGTTGTGCTATTTTGTTGATAAATCAAAAGCATTTGCACATGGCAGGCTGGCATGTCAAAGTGGATGTGTATCCCACCATCTGCCTGAAAGCCATTTGTCATCCCTAAGCTGCAGAGAGGGTCATTCCTTCTTACCTTAATGATCAATTGAACTCAGAAGCCATATCTATTGCCAAGCATACACACACACTTGCTCTTCAAAACACTTAGTAGCAGTCTGAAAAGGCTGGGGCTGTTCCAATGAGAGTGGCACCAGAGATTATATTTAGCCTATTAGTAATCTACTTACTATAACCTTAAACCCACTGAAGCTATTGATTGAACTTCAGTTTCATATGGAAAAAAATCCCCCCTTGCAAATGGTAGTCCATTGATAAAGGTGGCAAGAAGATTAAATGCACGGATTTTGATGCAGTCACCTTAACAAATAACATTGAATTAAGATGTAAATATGGAAACTATTTCTATTGTACTTGCAGCCTTTAAAACAAAGGAAAGAATATACATTTACTCTACTCATAAGCCAATTTGAAAGACAGAGCCATTCCAGAAGTGAAGAGGGCAATACAGAATGAAATCAAAACACCAGTGAAAGTGATACGGATCTGACCTTGCTCTAATAAGGCTGCTCAATTTGCCAGGTGCCTTCCATTTAAAAAAGAAGAAAGAAAAAGATGATACATAGGGCTGCCAAAGGCTTCTGATCTTTAATTCTGTGAATTCTCATATATGTTCAAGCTATTACTGCACAGCCACATGATGGAGAAATAAAAGCCGGTCAGTTGTGGTGAAGAGCGAGCACCTAGGGTATAACTGAGAGGAGAGGAAGATGGGTAGAGGGATGTACTAGATTTAAGTCATCTAGTCACCAGCTTCCACTTGTAGAAATGTGAGCCAACACTCTTGCCTTTTCTTGGGAACTCTTCAGGACAGAACCACAGACTTGGCCTCCTTGCAGGACTGATCAGGGGCTGCAGTCTAGCACAGTCATTCACTGTTCAACAACACACCTTGAGCATCTCCCCGAGTGGCATATTCCACAGTTGCTGGAGGAGCAGGGAGCCATCCTCATTGTTTTCATGATGAAGCAGTCAAATGATTAGACGCTCTCCTTATTTGTGGGACTTTTAAAATAGGAGCCATGTTAAACTGAGATTTATCCTTTTTTGCTTTTGAAAGAGCAGAAATTCTTCTTCCTTACCCAGCAAAAACAACCCTGGCGCTTCCAAACACTGAAGCTGAGAGAAGGATCTTCAGCCACAGAGCCCCTGGAAGGCTGCCTCAAATGCGAATAAATGTGGGCGTATTGAATGAACGGTGAATGCAGCAGCTGGCACCAGGGAAAAAAGTGAGTTGTTAGCACGCATGGGATTGATTTTCAGGGGCAAACGTAAGATGCACAGATCTATCTATTTCCCAGTATCAGTAGCCTCAGGTAGAGACTCAATAACCTAGCAGCAGGGCACAAAGGAGAGGGGTGAAGTGCTCCTACTGGGAGTAGCCTTTTGAAAAAAAAAAGGAATGCTTTCCCAGCAGTTAGCTTCAGTGTTGGTACATGACTGATTCATCAAGAGTGTATTCAGGCTTCCCTTTTAAATTTCCAGTCTGTTCCTCAGACCCTGCTGAGTTTAACTAGGTAACAGTCCTCTCTCCTTTAATAACAAACCAAAAGCAGCATGAGAGCCAACACACGTTTCTACTCTCTTAAAGTAAATGAAATACTAAGAGAAGATGGACAACGTTCTGTAAAAGTACACAGTGCTATGAATACTTCGGTCCCTCAGCAACAGTGGTTATTACAACTTGATGAAAAATATGCCTTTAAATTAAGAGAATGTTAAAAAAAAAACCCAACTAATGCGCTACCTACAAGAAGCACATGTTTGCATGCAGAACTAACAAGGAAAATAAGCTTAAAGAGTAGTACCAGTAAACAACATGGGTCCAATGGGTAATGCCTGAACTCTGTTAAGTTCCTAGGCACACTGAACCCACATGGAGAGGAAGGAAATCCAACACAAAATTCTACATCCACATACATCCACTAGGAAAGAAATGCTAAGCTACTTGCCAGGGTCTGAAACGCCATCACTCTGGGACTGAGCTCCAGAGGCAAGTACCCCTGTCAGTTTGGGACGTCTCTGGTTAGGCTCTCCGTATCTTTTTTTTTTCCTAAGAGCTGATCAAGGCTCACCCTTACAAATGACAGCAGAACAATGCTGGGGACTCCCCAGCTGATATGAAGGTGCTGTGCTAGCAACCAGCCAGGGTGAGCTGACCAGAACCACCGCAGAGAACAGAAGCAGCACTTGGCATTAGCCTTGCTCCATTTCCACTGTGCACAAGGGAACAGATGCTCCTCAGTTCCCCAGTGTTTCTACCTCCTTTTCAAAATAGGATGGAGAGAACAGATGACACCTGCTATGCCACACGCCTCAACCTGCTTCCCTCTGCCCTGTGAAGGAGTGCAGAACTTCGTACCTCAGCTGCTCACCTCCATCCTTGTCTCACTCTCTTCCTTTCCCTCCCCTATGCTAAGGGAGAAGCAGGGAAGCTGTTGATGTTTCTCCAGCTAACAATCTCCCTGTAAGCATCAGTAGGGAAGAGTGCAGAGAAAAAAAGGAACATGGCCCTTGAGCAAATGCTTAGCCTGTGGCTGTAGGTGAAGTTCTGCAGCAGGTTCTGCTCCCCACTAGCAACCTCTTAACCTCTCACACCTAACCATCACCTGTATAAGATACAGCAGCAATCCAGGATTCTAGATCAGAGCCCAGGTTTTCCACTCAAGGCCATTGTATCAAAAATAGATACAACCATCCCATTCCCATCTATTGTCTCTTCCCATCCTGTCTCGAAAACAGTGTCTGCCAGAGATGCACATGGCAAGGGTTCCCAGCCCTGCACTGACTGCTGGCCTCCTGCAGTGCCTCACAGTCTTGCTCCTGCATTAGGATCAGGCTGAGGTAGGAGCAAGATGTGCTGCTGTGAAGGCACCTGCACTTCTAGGCATTTGCACAAATGAGCCCAAGCACCCACTGCACAAGACAACAGCTATCGGATGAATCACAGTTCTGGACTTTAGCAGTTATCCACCCAGACCTGCTTAGGGTGTCCAAATCAGTTATTCAAATTCAGTCCTAAATTCCTTAGCAAGGCGTGAGAATTTGAGTCTCCTGTTTGCAATGTACCGCTTAGCTGAAGTGAGTGCTCCTGGGGTTTAAAGCCAACGTGACTGCATAGCTCTACATGAAGTCTTGTGTGTTTGGGAGAAAGTTGGCACAAATACAAACACCTATAGCGTCTCCACAGAAAACTTAAAAACTGAGAAGTTTATTGGATTGAACAGATCAAAATAAATAACAAAAGTGGGGGCTCATTAAATTTAGTTATTTATATTCATTTATACTCATTCCAGCTGTGGATAATGTGTTTCAGAATAAACAGTACTGTAGAAGACTAGGGGTAAGATAGCATTGCAGCTTGTTTCTACCCATCAGCTAGGAGACTTTTTTTTTAAGGAAAAAAAACCCCAAACCCAACAAAAACCCCAGAAAACTTTCCAAGGCTATTTTTCAGTGGTAAGAGCTACTCATAAGCCTAGTGAAATGACAATTCAGAGTGGTTGCAAGGATAAGAACAAATCAGGTTCTTTTCATAATGCTTTATGCTAAAATAGGGATGTATTTTATCTAAATAGTAGGATTGTACACATTTTTATGTTTGGAAGTTTACTCAAAAATAGTATGAAAATATTCTTAAAATACTACAGCTTGAAACAACACATGACACAAACAATCTGCAGGCCTAGAATGCAGAACAGGTATCACAAGGTTCTGATGGACAACAGGGAGAGTACAGATTACCAGAAATTACATGATTGTTGTCATTAAAAATAGTAAAACATTCATTACATTACAGGAAATCCTAAAAATACAGTAAACTTTGCAGTTTGTAGGTTCTGTAAAAGAACGGGTTTAGTGCTGTATCGGTTACTATTGAAACTCAAACAGTACTAGCTCCTTAATCTACAGTGGCACTGTATATACATGTCAGGATGCGTGGTTTGAGTTGTACTGGTCATTGAGATAGGGAACA
>VZTV01042224.1:0-13705 GCA_013400875.1 Anhinga rufa | reverse complement strand
TGAAATACGAATCCCCTGCCTCTAGCCTCAAAGCGCAGGGGTGCTAGGTGAAACCTGAAGACTACAGGAAGGCATTTCTCTAAAGTAAGACTGGATCTTAACTTTGCACGGCCAAGATAACCACCCTGTGGGAAACCGTGGTTGAGAAACTCGCATCCTCTGATAGAAACAACCCACCACAACTGCTTTAGAATCAACGTCCTGGAAAGCATCAGTGTGTAATGCATTATCCCCTAGCGTCTGAGCTACTGTGCTGGCAAAAGCTTTTCATAATGACAATCACATACCACCACCACCACCCACCACCACACACACACGCGCGCACACACACACACTGGTTTGCATTACAGAAAACATGGTACAACAGAAAACCAATTTCTCTGTGCTGCAATTGGCTTTGGACTTATTCCAAGCAGTCACTATCTAACAATCTGCTTGCAGGAGTTCCCACTCACTTCTCCTGTATCAATCTACTTTTATGTTGGTATCTTGTTTTAATCTTTTCTTTCACATGGATGCGAGTGCAATACCAAGAGCAGATGTGGCTCATTTATGTGTATAGCAAGCCTCAGTCATAATACATTTAAAGAGCTTCTCAGGTAGGTTTGTTTGCCTTTTATAACATGTACACAGTGTTTTTCATTAGATTTATTTCTGGCAGGTGTGGTTGAAGTTTGAAAGACCAGTGGGGCAATTTTTCCTCTCTCTAATTTAACATCCTTTTTTGCAGTTTTAGTAGCAAAGGGATATTTGTCAGATATACAACATTCACAGGAAAATGCATTCTTTCTGTGGAAAATGGCTTTTTCACCAAAGCAGGTATTTTGATTTTGATTTGCAAAATAATTATTTCATTATTGCTTGGAGATGTGTTGGAACTCCCCAAAATACAGGAACACAAAATTTCTGCCACCTCTCCTCCCAGGGTTTGTTCTCCTCCCAGGTACAGCAGAGGTGGCCCTACCACATCAAATCTGAGCCAGGGGAGGCGTAGAGGTAGCACGTGCTACTGCCATCCACACCGTACTACCTGTTCTGTACATAAGCAAAAAACATTACTCTGCAGCCTGTCGGTAAGGAGCATTCCACCAGCATGAAGATCACTTCAAACCACACACTGTGCAGCAGCGAATATAAACAAGAACCTACAACACAATGGCAAGTAATAATGGACTGTGCAGGTTTCATTCCTGACGGTCATCACTAGCTCAAGTGACAAATAAATTCCACAGGCTTCCACCTCTTCCTGAAATACAAGAGCTTTCAGGGATCAGCAAGGATCAAGACAAGCCATCAAGTACTGCCAAAGCATCTCAGCAATGGGAGCTGCTCAGCTTTCCTCCACTGCTGTGGACCGCAAAGTATTGCCACCCTTACAGCCAGTTATCTCATTTAAACTGCTGCTGCATTTTAAAAAGTCCTGCTGCAATTGTCATTTTAGTGTAAGTTAACCTCTTCGAGTTGAACGGGATCAGACTTTCCCTCATTTATCAGATGGCAAAAGCTACTTCATATTGTCATTTAAAATAAGTAGTTTTCACTAACAAGGCACAAAATCCCCTTAGTGCAGTTCAGAATCGATGAGTAGCTTAATACGCAAATAATCACAAGCACGGCGCAAACCCCTTTCTGACCATTCAAATATTAGAGGGCCCAAAGACTAATTTTCACAGCATTTTTCCTTCCTTTGAACCTTCTCTTGCTGATGTATCTGATCAGTTACATCAGGAAGAGACTGCCTCCTATTGCCTCGTAAACAATTCACTTTTACAAGCATGAAACTACTATTTCTTCCCCAGGTCCCTTCTCCCTGTGCATAGTACTGATTTTGACGTTATCTGTTAAAGAGCTCCATTTTGTGTAGAAGACAGGTTGATATTTGTATTACTTTTGAAAACATACACAAAACCTACAGAGCAACAGCAGAGAAAGATAAAAAGTACAGCCTCCTGCAATATGCTAAGCAATTTTACATCTCCCGTAAGTCTACCACTTCCTGCCAGAGATTACGGGGTATGAACAGCCACTACTCGCAGCATTTAACAAATTCCACTGAACGTACTGTAGCCTGACTCCCAGCCGACACGGGCTCTGAGACCACGGCTCTCATACCTCCTCCTGGCCTCTTTTTCTTCTCTGAATAGCATAGGCAACGATGTCGGAGGCTCATTTTGGCGTGTCTGAATAACAATTCTGATACCTCTGTGATTTTTTGCTAGGTTTTGGGTTTTTTTTGGAGGGGTTTGGTGTTGGGTTTTTTTTGGTTTTTTTTTTTGTTGGTTTTTTTTTTGACATTTTACACAGGGCAGATGTTGTCACCAAGGCTGCTCTTGTAAACAAGATATGGAGATGGTCTGGATTGGGTTACCTTGGCAAAATAGTTTAAAATAAATAAAAGGACGGTTGGTCTCTCTCGGATGAATTAGCTTGATTGGAACTGTCAGATTAAAAAGGCCTAAATAAACAGAGTTGTGCATCTACCCTTAATGGAGTTAAGGGCCCAGGACAAGCAGTAAAGATACACAAAATGAAAGCCTAGATGGCAGAATTCATCCCTGCGCAGACACAGCTGATATGTACGTAAGCATCTCCTAAACCCCAGTCTAAAGAGGGGCTTGGATATACAGAGACCATGGATTTAGTTCACAACACCCACTAAAAGCTGTACTGATTCCTCTTCCCTGCTAATAAATAGCTTAATGGAAACAGAAACACGTGAGTTAAGGACATCTAGAGATGAGAGACCATCACTGCTTCCTGTAATCTCAGGGCTCCTGGCCCAGGGTAGGATGGGACGTTCCTCCACAAACTGTGCTTTGGATTGGTTAATTTAAGTCCTGAAAAATCAAAGCTATTACACCACTCTGCCTTCTTCCACAGCATTACCTATGTTCTAGTCTATTTGCAGTGCCCTTGCAGAGGCTCTCCCTTCCGCTTCTGTGCTGTACCACGTTCTTTACTGGCTGCTCTAAACTGCTGAGCCATTTTTGATACCGTGCAGCAGACAAGTCCTGGCATGGAGGCGTATGAATGTCAGCGGTGGATGAGTCTTCCTGTGTAAAACTTTCTCATGACGTTGCACAGTCAATGCAGGATGAAAGACATGTTAAGTGTAGATGTAAGGAAACGTAAAATTCAACAGAGCATTACCCTCCAACTCCTATTAGCACATTTAAAAGAGCCATAATAACTGTGTTTCTGTGGTGCAATAGCAAAACACTGATAATTAAAGACTCTGCCTCTTTTTACAATAGTTCCCTTTTTTACATTTACCACCTCGAGCTGTTCAGACTGATATTTTCAGTCTGTCTCAGACCGAGTTTTTCCCAAAGAAAAATAAATATCTAATAGCTCATCTGTGGGTTGGTTTGTTTGTACACAAACAAAATGTAAAGAAAAGCATATTGTTTTGCCATGCTAAATATCATCTATAAATGGCATGGTCAAAAACATCTAGGAGGTTTAGGTTTCAAGTTATTAGAAATTACTGGATACTGTGACTTTCTCCCAGTTAACAGCTATGAATACAGCACAGAAACAGAGGTACCTACACAAAGAATTTGGCCCACAGCAAACATATATTATTGTAAAGTTGTCTAGAAAATAGATGCTGTTCAGACCAGAAATTACCTTAAATGACTGTTGAGTTGACTGGGTTACAATATTTTAAGGATCATAAAAATAAATATAGTTGTCCAAACAGTGAGATGCAGTGTATTGCCAAGTAAAACACCACTGCATGAAGGGGTGCTTACCCTCTGCAGCACTGGGCTGCCTGTAAACTACAAGAACCAGGATGAAGTGACTCTTTGTTCGGTCTGTGTGTTTAAAAATTGACGAGTGCTCCGTGGTATCAATCATGCCTGTCAGACAGCACAAGTGCAGATCTGTTACACTTAAAGGGTTGTCAAACGAGACATGATTTAATTTGTCATTTTTTTCTCTCTCTCTTAGTGCAGCATGCACGTGCTCTTCATTACTCTTCATCATCAGGAAAATGAATACATTTTTTGTATAATTTTTTTTCTCCGAGAGGGTGGAGGGATGGTTGTTTACCAATGACCCAGCACTTGTGAAGAGATCATAAGCAGCTGTTCCCTACATGCCCTCACGATCTGAGAATTTAACTAAAGCTGTGGGAGGAGTGGGATAGGAGAAGGGACTATTTGGTCCATTTTTTCAATAGACAAAGGCCCCAGTCCCACACAGCTCTGCAAAGAGACTGCAGGAACAGAGTCCTTGGAGCTTGTCCTGCACTCTACTGCTTCATTAAATTTCCCTCTTCAAACTTCTCTAAAAAATTTTAACGTGATATCTTCACATTATGTTTTTGGGAGCACAATTGTCACGGAGTTTTGCCCACTTCAGGACAGCAAGATTTAATTTAAAAACTTTCTGATTTCTATAACTCTGTGAGGATGGTTTATTTTATTCTTGGGAGAAGCTTTACCTATTGTCATAATCCAGGAAGTAAAGCAGCTATATGAAATATCAGAATGTTGTGGAAAATGATTTACTCATTTGTTTCACAGTTCATGTGGTGTTTTTTCCATTTAAGATAAAGAATAAATGGTAAAGAAGAAAATAAAGAATATAAGGAGAAATGTATTGCAATAGGAGAAAGACAAATATTACCTATTGATAAGTATACTTTTCAAATCGGTGGGTAACTTGAAGCTACATCCCCAAAAGAGCTTTTAGATACCTGTGAGTGCAGTTACACATTTTCCCTTCAAAAACAAGTCTAAACTAACAAGAACGTACTTAACTCTGGGCAGAATTCCAACTACTTCTTGAACCAGGTAAATACCTGCTGCTCTCAGTGGGAGCTGATGTCCCAGAATTGTTCAAGGATGCCACAGTTTGGCCTAAAACATAATAATGCCTTCACAGTACAAAGCTTTATTTTATCCAAAGTTAAGAACCTTCTAAAAAGCCCTCAGCAGAACCAAGGCTAGGTAGTGCTTGTCTTCAGGCCTTTCATAGAGATAGGTGCCTCCCCTGCTTATACATGAGAAAACTAGAACATCTCTAGAATAAGTGAAGGCTCTGCAGAGGGGCCTGGACAGGCTGGATCGATGGGCCGAGGCAACCGTATGGGGTTTAGCAAGGGCAAGTGCCGGGTCCTGCCCTCGGGTCACACCGACCCCAGGCACCGCCACAGTCTGGGGAAGAGTGGCTGGAGCTGCCCGGCGGCGAAGGGCCTGGGGGTGCTGGCTGGCAGCGGCTGAGCATGAGCCAGCAGCGTGCCCAGGTGGCCAAGGGGGCCAGCAGCACCCTGGCTTGTGTCAGGGGTGGTGTGGCCACAGGAGCAGGGCAGGGATGGTGCCCCTGTGCTCGGCACTGGTGAGGCCGCCCCGCGAATCCTGGGGTCAGGTTTGGGCCCCTCGGGACAAGAAGGACATGGAGGGGCTGGAGCGTGTCCAGAGAAGGGCAGCGGGGCTGGGGCAGGGTCTGGAGCACAAGTGTGCTGGGGGGCGGCTGAGGGAGCTGGGGGGGCTCAGCCTGGAGAAGAGGAGGCTGAGGGGAGCCCTCATCGCTCTCTGCAGCTGCCTGAGAGGAGGCTGTGGTGAGGGGGGGTCGGTCTCTTCTCCCATGTAACAAGCAATGGGATGAGAGGAAACAGCCTCAAGCTGCCACAGGGGAGGGTTAGATTGGGTATTGGGAACAATTTCTTTACCAAAAGGTTTGTCAAGCATTGGAACAGGCTGCCCAGGCACATCCCTCGGGTTGCTTAAAAGATGTGTAGATGTGGCGCTTAGGGACATGGTTTAGCAGTGGACTTGGCAGTGCTGGGTTAACGGTTGGAGTTGATGTTCTTAAAGGTCTTTTCCAACCTAAACGATTCTATGATTCTGATGTCACATGTCACTTATCTGATCTGTAAAAGGGACTAAAACTCTGGAACAACACTGCCAAACAGCAAATAAATCTACTTCAAATGAGACTGGAACACCTGATCCCAGGTCATAAGCCATTGCCTAAGCTTGACACTGTGGGAATTCAGGTGAGATCCAGCTGCATCTTTCAATTAACATTTCATTCATGGCAAGAAGTTGGATAGGAAAGTCTAAAAAACATGTCTTTTTACTTTTAATGACACCTCTCTCTCTGCCATAAACAATCTGTCTGCCTTCTGCAAACACCTTTCTCATGCAGCCAGGACTAGGCCGGCTCAAAAGTAGATGTCATGAGAAACTCCTTCCAAACACAACAATGACAGTCCTGTCTCACATGATGGAGAGTCCAAACCAAAGTCTTACTTATTCTAGCACTTCCTATGGAAAGATTTTACAGGTCCCCAATGAAAGCGAGCTTGAATTAAGTACAGTGCTAAACTGGTAAGTCTCTGCCATGTTCCATCATGGTATATCAGCAAGGTCATTTTCTGAAACGCTTCTAACATACGAACCTAGCGATACAGCATCGGAAGTTATGAAGTAGCAACTGACAACAAGCTTCTTCACGTTCTACCTGGTGATCCTTAGGTAGCACTTAGGTCCACACAGCAGTAGATGCCATCTGTAATTTAATTCAGGACTGGGAGACAGAAATTACATCGTGAGTAGCAGAGTGAGTCACCTAAACGTTACAGAATGTCCATGCACTGATGCCCACTTTGAGTACCTGGAAGTTTTGAAGGACAGTCTTGGTTCCATGCCAGTCCGAGTGGCAATGAGTACTGTTAGGATGGAAACACTTGCAAGGATTAGGGTCAAAAATCAGAGCTTTCGAGGTGGAAAGGTACCTTTTACAATCTGAGAAAAAAAAGGTACGCAAGCGGAGGGGCCTGGGCAGAATATGATACGTAGTTTGGCTGAAGCAAAAAAGCGAAGCAGGAGACAAAATATAAGCAGAACTAAAGCATCATGTCCAAAGGGATCACCACAAGTACTGAGGTTCACTCTAGCTTTTCAAACCCAGAACTAAAAAAAAATCAACTCAAAACTCAGCATCTTGAAACATGCTTTCAATTTGCTTAAAAGAACAATTAAAACATGAAGAAAACAGAAATTGTAGGGAATGCTTTTTTTTTTTTTTTACATTAGGACATTTTTCCCATAGCAAATAAATGCCAGCCTAAAAAAAAAAAAGAATTTAAAAAGTTGAGGAAGGATGCTTTCAAGACTTCCTTGAAGACCTCTGCTCATTTTTGTCCTAACAACAATTGAAATGTGAGGGAAAAACCATTCTTCAAAAATAGTAGAAAGCACTTGAGAATATTGAAGGGTTTCTCTACTAGGTCATTTAAAGAAAACAGCAAAGTTTGACAGATTTCCTATTCTGGCACAAGATGAGCTGTTGTTCCTTTAAAAATGTATTTCAGTTACTCTTTACTTCTCTTGAACGTATCACAAGGTGAATGCAAATCTTTTAAAGACAGACACATAATAACTACAATGAAACATAACTGACTTATTCTGATCCTCCTACGATCCACAGTGATCTGATCATTGCGCACCTTGCAAAAGGAATTACACAATTAACTTGTAGATTTATTTTTTCCTCTCCAAATAACTTTCATGTCAGAGACACAGGTAGATTTAGTCAAGGATTAGGCTTATTCTGTGTTACCTAGTTAGACCGTATTCCTGTTAGCAGTGCATTAAGAGTCTCAAATTCCTAATATCCAAGAAAGCCAGAGAAGATATTTTTGTACCTGATTTTGATATGTTCAAAGGGCTATTTAATACTCTATGTTTTCATACAAATATCCCACTTGGAAACCCAGTCAGAATCCTGGACCTTGAAGGAGCAAGAACAGGAGTGAGAGATGAAGAGTTGCCTTACTGGCTAGTAAGGCTGCCTTTCTTTCTTTCATCCTGTCTCACTTGAGGCATAGATGTTTTTCAGCTACAGCTCTTTGAGCATCTATCACAATGCCATCTCAGATGGTTTTTCCGGACTGTATTTTAATACCGAAAAATGTAACCACGATGTGAACTTGGACAACTGTATCCCTCACTGTACAGGAACCAATATAATATACATTAAGCTCATGCAAGTCAAATAATAGCAGTCCCAAGTCTTTTCCTATGCCACAAGCCATGGAGCTTCCTTCTAATGGACTAGTATTAAAAGAGAGAACAGGAAAACCCAAGCACACTGATAATATCCGCAGACCGTACGAATAGCAGGGAATTTATGTTATTTGATGACTGTTACAAATGAAATATCACCAACTCATAGAGGAAGACAAAAACCAAATACAAGGGCAAATTACTCAGCTGTAGCCTTAAGTTTGGCCTGGACTATAGCCTTTCCAAGCACCCAGTCTGCAGGAGACCAGATACGCTGCTCCACTACCCAACAACTTAACAGAGCATTTCAGAATTTATATTCCTAGAGTAGCCAACAACAGCAGTGGAGAACCAAAAGGACAGTAGGCCTTAATGCCTGATGGTTTTTCTGAACCGAGTCCCAAATCCTGCTTTACCTATTAATGTGAATAGCCCTATTGAATTCAAGTGGACTGCTTATGGGAATAGAGATAGAATACTTTGGCCCTACTTCGGTAAACTAAACTTCAGGAAGAGTCTGAGTGTACTATAACAAAGACCCTAAAGCCAGCGAGCATCATGAAAGGAGCTTACTTCATTACTAAATCAATTTATAAGTATAAACATAGAGTTATCTTACTTCATTACTAAATCAATTTATAAGTATAAACATAGAGTTATCCGACTAAAATATGGATATTGCCTATTTGAAATACTGCATCTCAAACTTACTAAATGTCACCAGTAGGCATCCCTCAAGGAAGCAGGCAGCATGCTGCCTTTGGATGCCCCAACAATAAATCAAGAGATTTCCTGAAGTCTGCCTGGAATAGTGGAGAGTAGCCAAAATTACATGAAGTGCTATTTGTGTGCTATTAGTCGTGGGGCGGGAGGGGGAGGAGTGTGGGAAGGAAAAAGGCGAAGAAGGGAAACCACTTTCTTAATAGTTCCTACAATGTTTGGAAAACATTCATTCATAGCATCCATTTATCAGCTTCCATGTAATAACTCCAGGAAAAAAAAAAAAAAGCCTGAAGAGGAGGTAGGTGGGGAGAAGAAGTCAGGGATACTGGGTTTTAATGGGGAAAAATTGGAATGTTGTCAATGTTTCCATTTAAAAGACATATCGTAACTACAAAGTAATGTTTGTGTCTAGGTGCCATTCGGAGGTAGCAGATGATATAAAACTGCTGAGCAGAACAAATTGACATCTGAACAATGGTCCAGTCTTAGAACTTTTTAAGATTTTACATTCAGTCAACTGCAGCCTCCCACACCCCAGATACATTCGTATTCACTTAAAAAATGTCCACGGCATCATCCTGATACCTGGAAAATCCTGGCAGATGCGAAGGCCAGGTCCTGCGGCAGATGTGGCACAGCAAAGCACAGGATCCTCGGAGACACCTCCGAGCCGTAGCTGGAGCGTTCCCAGGTTCTGTGCTAAGCAGCACCGTTCGAAGAAAGGGGATGCCAGGATGTGTTGAAATGACGTGTGTATTAAACAAGGGATATTTATGAAAGAAAACAGTCGCCGCTGCAACCACAGTGTTCCGCACTCTGAGTTCCAGCTCTGTAGCTTGTTCTCACTATTGACCGAAACATCACACAGTCATCTAGCGGCCGGGTGAGATCCTACAGGGGAGTGTTTCCATTTTCTAACTTGAAAAAATGAAAAGGTACTGAGCAATTAGCCCCCAGTATCTAATTTCATTGTGAATTTGAAAAATGCAGCAGGAACCAAGAAACTGAAATGAAACAATGTGCATATGTGAAGCCGAAGACAGAGGATGGTAGCAAGCCATTATTAGAGCATTAGAGCTGTCATGAGTGACCTCCCCTGCTGAGTATGGATATTAGCTTAAATACAAAAATTTTGCATCAGCTGTCATCTGCAAGAAAGACAGATCTCAATGCAGCTAGAGCACAAATTCTTTTTCTCCTATCTTAGTGGATCACATTCATGGTTGTCTTTTGATGTTTCTAGCTGAGAGAACATTTTCATAAAACAAAACAAAACAAAAAAAAATCTCTTTGGGAATCCCTGTTGGTGCGATGTTTTTGATTAGTGCTAATGTTTTTCTGGCCGGCTGTGAAAATGCATTTAACTATAATTGACTAGGCATTGTAATTCCAAAGCTTTATGAAACAAAAATCCACATAGTGACAATCTGATACAGAAATCTGGCAAAAGATGATGTATCTTGCCCCTCAGAGACAGGTTTAATGGAATAAAAATATTGATCTAATATAGAAAGATTGGATATACATTTTCCTATAGCTTTCAGTATTATCAAGGGGATAGGGGAGAAAATTCTTAACATGGAAACCTATTCATATTTGGAATAGTTTCCTCTTAAAGGAAATGGTGTAATTGTAATTTTAGTGCTCACTGCACTGAAAACCAGACAAAGCACTGAAGACTATACCACAGAGAGGAACTCTGCACCGGCTGACGACACAAGCCCATCTTCCCCAGTTCTAATTTCTATGATTCCATTATTTCCTTTTTCACTGAAACTGGAAGCAGGGGAGAGAGAGGCGGGAGGAGAAAAGCAACAGAATTTCCTCACTAGGATGACAATCACACTAGTGCTGTATTCAGCCAGTCAGAGATGGACTAAAATACCGTTTGCCATTTCATGAAGAGCTCCTTTTTATGGTAGCCATAAGGAAACCACGTGTTTTCTCTACTCAACCTCAGAACTGGAAAATGCAAGCCTGGTTGATTATCATACTGTAAATGTCAGAAGGTGCTTTTAAATAATGCTCAATTGGATCTTCTTGTGGGAGAAACAAATCTGTCAAGAGAACACTTTAATTTGTGAGACGAGGAGCTCAGCTGTATGGTAGTAACGACACCATCAATTTGGTTCTAATAGTTGAAACTAAACTGAAAGGGGATCACGGAGATGCAGCATCGCACTGACTAGATGGCAGCAGGCGACTGTCCACCGCTGTCCCTCCTGGTTCATTTTAACCACAGGAAAAGCTGTGGATGGTTTCTCCCTCTTTACATTTGGGGGGGGGGGGGGAAACCCAACCAAAAAAAACTTCCCAAAACCAACCACAACCGAAAAGAACACTGGATAAAGAAAAAAAATTGCAGCATCGAATCAATTAATGCGAGTTCTTCCTAACTTCCATGCAAGCTTTGCCTTCAATTAGCATGATCTCACTGAACCCTCCTGTGTAGGCCTGGAGCAAAAGCAATGGAAACTTTCTCCCTTCTTGTTTTAATCTTTCACCAAGTCCTGACTTTCGCCTCCAGCCCGTCTAATTGAAACTAATCTTCGCGGGCAAGGCCTGTCTCTTTCCCTTAATCCCTCTCTAAGGAAGCTCACATGGTCCCAATTACAGCCACACCGGCCCCTTTTATTCCCCTCCTCGTCTCCTTCTGCCAGTTTCATTTTTTGAAAGTTTGCATTATTAACTCCATGCTTGCGAGTTCCTGTCTGTCACGGGGGCCTAGAGATGTTATCGCTGGTTGCCGATGTATAAGGTTACCATGAAAGCATTTTATGGATTACATTTTGCAAAAAGGCGATAGAGGGCATGATAGCTAGCACAGTGGTGAGCTTTATAGGAGTTTATATCTGCAATAAATGAGAGGCCAAGGAAGTGTTTATCTTGGACTTAAGTGTATACCTGCTTAGTTATCTGGAGGCAGAGACAATAACAGCTAAGAAAGGATCGCTAACATTTACTACAAGGGTTTCACAGAGATGCTTATGAGATGGGCTGCTACCCTGGGAGGAAAGCAGGCCAGAGACACAACCAAGGAGCCCAGCTGAAGAATGTGTTTAACATTACAGAGTTAATGAGGTTATATGAAGGCAAAGATAGCACTCGCTGGTTCCCAAGCTGGCTCCTAATCCCGAGTCAAAGCCTAGCCCACTAATACTGAAGCTCAAACAATTTATTAAAAATAGACAATTTTCTTTCTCTTCCTTCCACACCCCCCCCCCCTTTTTTTTATACTTCCTTCTCATAACTTGCTGAGTCCCAGGCAATAGCTTCTGTGTTCCTCCAGTGCCATGATTTATTGCTTGCTTATACAGTTTCTGGTTCAAAGCTAGGTGTATAAATCAATCACGGTAGTTGCTCCCCTGAATACATTCATTTGAACTCTCTTGTAGCCCTGAGAGAGGCTGTTCAGCACCACCACAGCGACCTCCTTCCTTTTCAGCCCCAAAGTTCACTCTGGATTTCTTTGAGCACTAGCACATGCATCCAAAAATGACCCTTCCAACCTCATCTTCCTTCTTAAGCAGGACAGCAGACATACAAGAGAAGAGTCTTCCTCCATTGCACTGGCAGTGCAGATGGCATCAGTACTGGGCTAGCTGATGCCAGGGAAATGAAGGGAAGACAGGTGCAATCACATTAAGCAGTAACTATAGTCTTAATAATCATCAGTGGCTCTACGATGTAGGCTATAAGCAACCAAACCCACCAACTGCTGTCGGTAACCAGCAGCTAGAGCAGACATTCACGTCACCAAAATACAGCTCAACTCTGGAACCACAAACCTGCCCATTTCTCATTCAAGGTGGATGGCAGTTGAAGTCTCACCTTTCTGTAGTGGAAGAACATAGCACCACAACCATCTAGGATATTCAGCTGCCTAAATAAAGTTGCATTTCCTCATACTGTTTCCTTTCCCTCTGGAGAAGGAGGAAAAGCGAGGGGAGGAATCATACGTGGCAGATGCAAACAACACCTCTTCAAGGGGAGGTTACACCACAGCTTTAGGTACCCAGCTCAGCTGGTTTAGCCCGTACATACCCCTGGGATTCTTCTACAGCTCATAGAAAAGAGGCTCCTTTTCCTTGTTCTCCGCCATCCGAGTTAGGGTACCTGAATGACAAGGTACTTTATATGGTTCCAGAAAGGGTGAACGCTGCAGGAGTTCTGGATTTTAGCTCTATAGATGAGATTTCTTTCGCAAGAAAATCTCAAAATATGGAAAACACTGATCCAACTAAATGTGCTAAAAACTAGAAATCTAGAAATCCCTGAAGTAAACACTTGAAAAAAAACCTACCAAAAAACCTTATCACTTCGTCAATCAAAACGTCATCTCTATATTTCAAAGCATTTCATTTTTGAACATTTTGAACATTTTTTAAAGTATCTTTACTTCAGTTCACTAAAGTTTGAAAGCAAAAAAGTCATTTAAACCAGAAAGATGACAATTGCATTTTTTAAAATGTCAAAATAACATATTTTGACAAACTCAAAGCATTTTTCCAAAACACAATCCAAGTCAAGAATTTGTCAGAAACCTTTCCCACAAGGATAACTGGCATTTTTAGGAAGAAATAATAACTTGCACATCTGGATAATGAATTCTTGGTCAACACTAACTCATGAACTGTGGTCTAGTTAGCAGCAGTTCCACCTGTAGAACTGTAGCAGACTCATAGCTAGATCCTCAAGCAATCAGCCACAGAGTAGACACTACAGCTATTTCAGTTACTCTTGCGTGAAGCCTACTCACACTTTGGCTTTAAGTACTCCTAATCTTTCTTTATAATGGAAATACAATATGTGCTTTCCTCCAGTGTTTTTTTTTCAGTATGGAAATCTTCATGACTCATTTGTCATTATTTCAGTGTCTTTCATAGGACACTTCTAATAAAGGCCTGAAAATCTCACCCTTCATTAACAAAAATATTTGTCTTCTACAGTTGAGAGTCAAG
>VZTV01042221.1:15967-105166 GCA_013400875.1 Anhinga rufa | reverse complement strand
TATTATTATTATTTAAAGGATTCTCAGATCTGGCAAGCCCTTTGCATCACACCCTCCTTGCTCACACACTGCAGCACACCTATGTGTGCATCACACCCTGTTCACACCAGGACCTGCACCAGCACAAGAGGTGCTGCTGTATGGACTCACTGCTGCTTCAAACCCATGCTCTCTTCTCAAGCTCCCCATCACACCCCAGAATTTCACGTCTTGGAATAAAACTCTGACCTGCCTGAGACAAAGCTCCTGCCAGAGCACCAGAGCTGGGGAATGAAAAAGGAGCTCAGCCAGAGTGATCCAGCCCATGGGAACCTCACACCTCTCCTTCCCCATCATCACTTAAGGAAAAAGCAGCCTCCCGGGCAGACACAGGGGCTTAGGGAACAGGCTGCTTTTTTAAGGACTTAAAAAGACATTTCCTTTCCAAAAAAGCCAACAGCTCCAGTTCTCCACTGGCTTATCACTGATTGCAGCAGAGACCTGCTTTACCTTCTCAGAGGAAACCATGCATCAAGGACCAACCCAATGATCCCACAACTGGTTACTGAAAATACTTCACGCCAGGAGCTATTTCCATGCTTACACAGGGCTTCCTGGCCTGCCCCAAGCAAAGCACAAAGGTGACCCTACACAAAATACTGAAAGGCAGTGAGGATGCTTCCCCCAGGAGCTTCAGGGACTCCTGCCTTCCCATCCTCCACAACAAGGGGTGTTTGGAGCCATCCCTGGGGATAAATGCCTGGGAGATGGATGTCTTTGAAGGGGAGTGACAAGCAAGTCCCCACACAGGACGCAGCCATGATTGGCATATTCAAAGGTGGAGGAGCGTGCTGTGACTGCTCCCAGCGGTGTCTGGTGTGGCTGGTGACAAGCTGCTTGTTGTGTCGCTTGGAGATGAGAGGATGCGATGTCAAAAGGGACCCTCTGAACACCAATGCCATGACACAAAAGCAGCAGTTCAAAGCCCCCTGTTTCCCTCCTAGGGAAGCAGCCCAGCTGGTTATGACACTAATTTATTGTCAGATATATTTCTTTTTTTTTTTTAAATTAGAGTCAAAGGGGTTTGTGTTTTAATCCCTTTGGCTGGATTAATAATGACATTACATCTTACCTGGGTGGTAATGAAGGATACAGAAAAAAGCTCCTAACGTAAAGTCTGGGCCTTACAACTTATTTACTGTCCTGGCAATGGGCCAGATTAATTCAGGGTGCAATTTCATGGACTTCTGAATTTCATCAAGCTGTATAAAACAGGTGACAGGTATCAGTGGAGGGGTAATCCTAGGTCAGCCCTAACCATCAATAGAGACACCCCGAGGCTCTTCGCAGCACATTTCTCTACCCCAGCCCTGCCTGCAGAGGGGTTTTTTGTTGTCTTTGATGTTTTGCTCTGAAATCACAGCGCTGTAGGAACTTTACTTTGCTGTGTACACATTTACCTACAGGAACTGGATGAGCTGAAAGACTAGTGGTGGTCTTCAGATGTCCCCCTGAAACCCAGTAATTTGGTGGCTTGACAAAATAGGTTGGTGGTCCCAGTCCACTTTTTTGAAACACTATCTACATTGCACTTTTGGCAGCATCACTGGGGATCTTAGAGGTAAGTCAAGTAGCACCTAAACTGCTGGTCTCAAATGCATCTCCAAAGATTAGACATGCAATAGTCATGCAAAAGATGCATTACAGGGGTGAAGCACTGCTGCTGAGTTGGAGAAGCAGTTGGCCCACCCCAAGCTTTGGCGACTCCTTTACTGCCAGCCAAAAGGAGAAAAATGGTTGTTTGGCTGGACTGTGTCTGTCTGCAATTTCTAAAGAGTTAATGAAGCTTCTTGGCTGAAATCTCAGTGTGATGTTACTGTTTATCCATATTACGGGCTTGTGTTTAAACATCGTAATGATCCTGGTAATATGTTTCCAGCTGCTCACCACCCTGGATAGCCAGTTATTAAAAATAAACTTGCATAAACACGACATTTCTTTTGCACAGCTCATCCGTTTTGCCCACAATGCTCATGCTAAGAGGTCACCGAGCTCTGTTTGTCACATTTCTATTCCTATGGGAATGACTTTCCTACCATCGGCAGATGATTGTGTCCTGGGGATGTGGCCAGGTGGTGAAGAAGAGGGAGACAGCATGGAAGGAGGTAGTAGAGTCAAGATGATTTTTTGCATACATACATTTCTTCTGTATTGCTTAGGGAAACATTTTCTCCCCTATACTGAGCATTGATCTCCAGTTTGATGATGGCTTTCAACAGTTGGGCTGCTGCCTCCTGAACTTCACTGAAAGTTCATTGGGTGAGTAGGGAATGGAGGAAGATTAATTAAGGTGATCTGAATGGTTAGTCTTTCTATTGGAAATGATTGTCTATGGAGTAGTACAGCAATATATCATTAATCTGGAAAGGTCAGTTATGAAGAAATATTGATTTCAGAAGTTTGGTTTGATTACATTGCTGTAAGTGCGACATTAAAATCCCAGCTGTTTGTGTCTCTGGTCTGAGATCAATGGAAAATGCGGGTTTGGATTTGCTTCTCTTTTTTTGTTTCTTTAAAAAAAAACAAGACAAAGAAAAAGAAGAAAGTATTTCCAATGGCATTAACTACCCAGAGTAAATTGTTACTTGACTGGGGTTGACGGTTGGTTTCTATTAAAAAGATACTGTCAAAATGCTTACGCCCAACATTTATAATCAAGCTGAAGGAATTTCCTGATGATTACAAAGAAAATGCTTTGCACCAAGATCCTTCCCTGATGTCCATCAACGTCAGCCGGGCTGTGACCACCAGGGCAGAGCTGCCTGCAGCACTTCTGGGACTGGGACAGTTTAGAAAGGTGGGTAGGATTTCCAATGTATTACTTATAAAGATTTCAAGGAAACATTCACAGATATTTCTCACTTTTTATAGCCAGTATCGCAGTGTTATAGCTTCAAAGCCAAGCCTGTTTCTAAACAAAGCCCCAGTAAAAGAGCATTATTCATTAACTGTTCAGCAGCAATCTTCTGCTGGGAGAAGGATTAGACTCATCATAATCATCTCCTCGTTTCCAAACCAGATGCAAGGCATGCTTCAGCTCACACACAGAGGAATGCGGATTTTCAAACACCAAACCCCACCTGCAGAAGGGCTCCTCTCCCTGATATTGTACCATGAGAGTGAGCCAGACCCCCACCATACTGGTGCCTTAAGCACAGGGAGCAGGAGGAAAGCCCAGACCATGTGTCTGAGACTCCCACCTGCAAAACAAAACCTGCCCCAAGTGCTGCTTGTTGGTCACCAGCTGGCCGGAGGTGCTTGGAGGAGCCCGCTGCTTTCCCCCTGCTTAATTTTGGCTGGAGTGGGTTTGGGCTGCAAGAGGCAGGTTCCTAGCTTGCCTGTTTTCTCTCTGTGTATCAACTATGGATGCTTTCCTTGGCACATGATTTCACACTGTTAGGGGCATGAGGGATGCACAGAGTGAAGAATCACAGAACGGTGGGGGTTGGAAGGGACCTCTGGAGATCACCTCATCCAGCCCCCCTGCGTGAGCAGCACCCCCAGAGCAGGGGCACAGGACAGCGTCCAGGCGGGGTTTGAATGTCTCCAGGGAAGGAGACTCCACAGCCTCTCTGGGCAGCCTGGGCCGCTGCTCTGGCACCCGCACAGGAAAGAAGTTTTTCCTCATATTCAGGTTTGTTGTTACATTAGCTATTGCCGACACTTGAATTTCACCTGCAAAATCCAGAGCAAGGGCTGAATTAGGAAGGCAAAGGTAGTGAAACCACCTCATGTACCTCTCGTTTGACGCAGCAAAACAAGACAGACTGCTTTACAGTGCTGCAACAGCAATATCCCACAGACAAAACTCAGTTCTAAAAAGCACTTTGCAGAGAAGCATTTATAAAGTGGCCACGAACATGAGCCAAGGCAAAGGGCAAGGCAGAACCAGGGGTATGTGACCAGGGATGAGAGCTGCCCTCCTGGGAGAGCTGGGGATGGAAACCTAAGCAGGCAAAAGCCACCCCTGGTGTGGTCCTGCTGAAAACCCCAGAGCCGATATCACCAAGTTATCACTGAGTGTGTAATCATGGTTGTTTCACAGGGTGAATGCATTTTCTTACTGTTTATTATTCTGCTTTTGCCATGTAACCTGCTTCACTAAAAGCCTTAAATGAAACAACTGCCATTAAAAAAACATCAAACAGGATTTTATAGTTCTCCCCTTTGCTGCAAGGACCTAACAACTTACAAAAATTTATTTTGCACTGTGCTCAGTTCCATTAAAAGTCTACTGGGGTTTATTTTTAGGTTTTATCTCGGCACTGAGTTACCTAGCTTGTAACAGTCAAGGTTTTGTTTTGTCACCTCAAGGCCTAATCATAGTGGGATTTGCTGACATTAAGAGTCAGCAAATATATCTACAGGCATCAGCTATGTAGAAATGCTTTCAACTGACATGGGGTATACAAAGGGAAAGAGGATTGCATGCTCTCTCTGGTGCGAACGCTAGGAAAGGAGTAATTATCTCACATCAACATCCTAATTTCCAGCACTTTGATCAGAATGCTTTGAATTGTAAATATTGCAAAAAAGTGTCATCTATCAGTTTTAATGAAAGGGATCTTTGCCCACAGAATGCCATGTGCTAAACCAGAGAGGTCTGAAGTCATCTCCCAACTGGCCCAGAGAGGCTTTGAATGCTCCTTCAAAGTGGAGGCTGTTGTCAACAGGAGCACAGATCACAGGGTTGAGGCACCAGGGATCGCCACTGCTGGGAAGTGCTAACTGCAGCCCAAACCCAGCTCTTTCCAGCAAAGCACACGCTCAACTTTTAAAGGTGTGTCTCAGCCCCACTGAAGCCAACAAGGCTCAGGCACCTGCCTGCAGAGCCATCTGTGGCTTAGCATTTTGGAGCAGGTCTGCCAGGCTGCAGCGAGGGAAAGCTGTGCTGGCAGCGAAATGTGGCATGTCCACAAAATAAAGCAAAGGTGTTTGTAGCATGGGTAGGCATACCCAGCCTGGCTTCAGTCTAGCTGGAGGGGTAACAGTAAAAGCAGAGATGCTACTGCAGGGCACAAAATAAGGCTGTGCATCTCCAGCCCCCAAAGGCCTTGTACACACCTGTACAGTGGTGACTGAAAAGTGGAGATAGTAGTAAAGGACAGAGTTTCTACACTGGTTGGGGCAGCATAAGACTGTACTGCTTGCACATGAGCAATTCAAGGACTTGGTCACTGACTTCAGGGTGTCACAACAGACAGAGAAAAGATGGACCAGATTCATGAAATACTGAGCGAAAAGGCTGTGAAAAGATGCAAGAGCAGGCTTGGATTTGGGCAGGTAAGTTCTGTGGGAGGGTGTGAAGTCACACCATAGATACATCCTCTTCCTTCTACTCTTCCTGAGCATCCATCACCAATCACTTCAGGAGACAGTCCAGTCTGGCCCAGGGTGGCAGCAGTCATCTGTCCTGGGATCACAACCACAGCCAGCAATGGTGCTCAAGCACAAAACCTCATCAACACCAAGAGCAGAACCATGTCTTCCATCATGTTTGTCAAAATGTGGTACTTTGCAAGTTTTCCTATAATTTTCTGAGCGCACACATGGCCAAGATGATATACATCCCTGATACCATGGCAACCTTACTCAGATGTTTACTTGACATATGAATTATGCAAGCAGCTAAGGTTTTAAATCATCTTCTCCTGCATATTCATGTCACTGCAGCACCCCCAGCCCTCCATGGCCACAGTCTAACCCGGGGCTCTGCAGTAGGTATCAGTGGGGACCAGTGATTCTCCTTTTGCTGCAAATGAGGAGCACTGCAGGAGAGCTGCTCACAGCCTCCCCAGGTAGAAAGGCTTGTGCATTGAGAACTGCTTGGTTTTTTTCCATGAAGTTGTGTTAATTAAAAAGATTAAAGCCACATGTTAAAACATCGGCTGACAGGTATAGCTCCCATCCCCCCTGCTCCCTTGACATGATCATGAAGTGTTAACAGCAGACGTCAGTCCTAGAAGACTGTAAAAATTATCATCTCAGAGCTATTAATACAGCATGGTGGCTGGGGGGGCTCTTTAAAGAGCATATAGCATTAAACCTCTAGCTAGATATTAAGGGGATTTCTTAACCTGTAAAATTATAGTTATGTGCAAAAGAGGGGAGGGCAGCAGGGGGGCTTAATTTAAAATCCATACTTAGCTGGCACAACACTGTACTTAAGGGCTCTAGAAGAAGCCATTTAAACAGGTAAAATACTGCCCCAAATGCAGATATGTCTCCTGGATAAAGAGGCCCTTTGTATCTTTGATGTCCTGTAAGTGCCATTCTCTTTAATTTTCTCTTTCCTAACAGCCATAAAGGATATTTTAAATGCATGAGGGACACTCAAGCCGCAGAGGCTATGGCACAGGTGTCCAGCGCAGTGAAATGTTCCTGGAATGGACCCCGACAAGGGCAGTGGCCATTCAAAAGTCAAAGGAGCCGGTAGAGATCCTACAGAGGATGAATTCCTAAATGGCTTTATTTCCTACTGGCAGTATAACACCACCTGTGAGACCAGAGACAAGGATCCTCTTTTCCTAAAGGCTCTGCAAAAGGATGGTCTGTATGAAAAGGCAATCCCTGTCCTGAATATCTTGCAGTGTGAAGGTATGTATACTATAGGGAAGCCCTGCCCATGTAGCCATCCTGCCCATATAGCCATGGCTCTCCATTGGGAATGCACAGTCTGTGGGCAGAGGAGCAGCACTGTGAGCCCAGCAGCATCAGATGAGGGAAAACAATCACTTTGGGCTGGTTTAGAAGTTACTTTTCTCAAATGCAGGCCCCAGTTGTAACAACACACTCCCTCTCCACTGCAAGCCTCGGCAAAACAAGCAGAAGCAACAAAACCACCGAAGTTGGATTTAAGTGTTAAGTGTTCGAGCAAATGCAATTTTCTTGTTATCAAAGCAGGCGAAGCATGTGCTAACACTGAGTTACCAGCTCAGAGCTGAGCTTGTATTCCTTTCTCCTGCACCAGCAGCCCTGCCAGCACAGCAGTGTTAGGTAGGACATGTGTTTTCCTATGCTCTTTGCTGACATAACAGCATCAGTAATCTAGGCCAGGTTTATATATAAAGTAGAGCGGTAGGTGAATATACTCAAACACAGGAAAACAAGGCGACACCAATGCCTACCCGACTTACACAGTCCCAACATATGGTAGCAGAAGCTGTAGCACCAAATATAGCTTCTCAGTCAGACTTTGATACAGCAGTTTATATCAGTAGAAGGTCTCATGCCTCCTACTCTGCTAAAGGTGCAACTGTACATATGACCCAGCTTACAAAGGAATTCCACTCATTCATTTATTCTTTGGGAAGTGGATACAACCAGCCCACAAATTATGCATAGCTTCTAAAGCAGTGTGATTTGAACTGAGAGGGAACACATTCAAATGGAAGCTGATGACTTCTCCAGCTTCAAAAGATGGGACTAATTACAAGAAAAAATAAAAAGCATGGTTCACACGAGACTGCCCAAGCCAGTAGAGGACGGGAATCCCCAAATCCAGAAGTGATCCCTGAGACAGAAAGACTGTCTTCATCTGACTGGGATGCCAGAGCAAAGCTAGTAAACTTTAGAATTGAGATTTCTTCTAGTCCAATGAAAATCAGGTTAAGGCCTCGTTTACATGGGGCTTCGTCATGTAGGCAGAGGTCTTAATATTGTATGTCTGCACAGCTCTGGGCCCTTGAGGGCGGACAACAGCTGTACCTGGGAAGGGGCTATCATCGAGTCTGACCCATACAAGCACAGCATCAAGAGGTCTTTATCTAGTAGTCCACAAGAGAAGATACAGGTATAGCTGACAGTAAGGGAGCAGCACTCACACCAATCTTCTAATGTACCTTTGCTTTAGTGCAAGAAAGGAGAGTCAGGGTGGGCTCTCCATCACCATGTGCCACGCAAGGTCATTTATGTGGGTGCAGATGGGCCCGGTCAGAAGACACAGACGTTTACTTGGTGTGACAGCACAAGTAGTGTTTTGAAAGGTTTCTGCTGACAGCATTGAATACAGTCCTCATAAACAGAGAAACTTAGTCCTCTTTCGGGAATGCCTGATTTTAGAAAGCAAAAGGCAAGAGCAGGAATTAGGCTTCTGAGGTGCAAGGGGAATCATGAAACCTGGGTCCCATTTCTGCCCTTTTTATTACCTTTTAGAAGGACCTTGAGCACATACTTTAACCTCTGTATCCTATAACTGGGGTAATAACGATGCTGTCGTATCCTGGAAGTGCCCAGAGACTGTGAGGGCGAAAGGCATGGGAGCTGGGGAGAGCTTTTCTCATTACCTCCAGCCTCAGCAACATATCATAAAGCAGTCATTTGTGCTCATTCTTCAGAGACTGCCTCTGGCATCATTCTCCTTGCAAGTCATTGCCCCTACCCTTTCTGCACAGAGCCCAACAAGGTCTACCAGTGGACACCTTTGCAAGGTGCTCATACACCTTTCTGAAGCTGTCAGCTTTGTGAGGCATAGTCTGGCTATGTAAATAATGAGAGAAACAGCAAGGGAAATGCCACCAGACAAAATACTGCATATGTCAAGGTATTAGAAAACCTAGAGAAAAAAGTCCTCATGGTTTAATAGAGAAGGTCAGACAGAAGTTATGTTTGTCTTTTTCAGCATGATTGGATTATAAATATAGTCAGCAGAGGCTTAGGACACGGGGAGCTCTAGATTGTATTCGGATGCATCACTTCTGACACTGGCAGGTGAAGCCTTCATAAACCTGGCTTTGCTGCCACAAGCTGCACCAGCGTGCGGTAGGAGCAGGCAGAGGATAAAATACAGGAGTCTGCAGGGGAGCCAAGGGGCAGGCAAAGCAATTACAAAGTTATATATGTTTGGCTCTATCCTGTGTTTTACTTCAATAGCTAAACAACGTTAGATTGTATCATTAAGCTGCACCCATGGCAGAAATGGGGGAAGAGCTGCCAGCTCAAGCAATTTCATGAGGTCATGACGCAGCCAATACATCTTTGATGTGCACAGGATACATCTGCTCTCTGCAGCCCACAAACCTGTTTTTTTCTGCTCAACAACTCTGGAAAAGATTTTCAAAAGTATTTAGAGGATTTATGGCCACACTCCTTCAAAATGAGCTCTCTGCCTGTGTGCACTAGGCAGGTTGTCGTGTTCTGCTGAAGGTATTGGTACCTTGTGGAGTTTGTGCTCAGTCAACAGGATTTATGTTCCTAAAGCTCTTAGGTGCATATAAATCTCCAGGGTAAGCCTTGATCTTCTAGTCAGATCCATGTTGAGAAGTCATGCAGAGTCTCAGAAGTCAGTAGGACATTACATCACATGAATGGTCTTCTATTATCTCAAAATTGGTATTGAGAAGGGGATTAATTTAATAGCAGTTCAAGCTGTTTACATTTCCTATTGAGCCTGTAATGTCAGGGGATAGCGTTAAGTAACTTCTAAGGAATATTTGACCTATTCATGGCAAAAGTACTAATAGCCATACCATGAGTGATCTTTTTTCTGCTTTCAATTCACCACCCATCACCACTTCTCCTTTTCCTAGGAAGAATACTGCAGTTCTAACAGAAGGATGATTTACTCAAAGAGGTGGATAGATTAGATGAAGGGATAAGCAGTGGATGTAGAGAGATGAAACTGGTTATTAATTTAACATGTCACTTCTGGAAGACAGAGGTGTCTGGATACTCCTCCCCTGCCTCTCACACACCCTCGAGCTACAGGGATACTCAGAGCTGGGGAAACGGAGATCTGCTGAGGAGATGTGAGTGGCTTGGTTGCTGCAATCACCATACTGCATCAGTCCCCAGCCACACAGCTGTGTGACAGTGCAGCTGGTCACCCGTGACCTGGACAGCAAATGACACTGTCCCCTACCCACCTTACCCTTTTCAGCTACACAGCAGTGAGGGCTGGAGTGTGCTGCCCTTTCCTAGAGAAGATGTGTTACAGAAGTGTCCTTGCCATATAGAAACATTAATTTTCTGCTATTACTCCCGAGCAGCAGCCTTTCCTGTGTTGTGACCAATAACTAGGAAGCAGAAGTTTGAGGAGAAATCAGAAAAAAAGTAAACTGACAGTATCCCCAATATGGGAAGAAGTTTCTTGCACTCACACAAGACAAAGTTCAATTACTTGCTCATTATTGAGCAGGGAGGTACATCCGTAATCCACTCTACCACTCCTAGTAAGAAATGAAATTAATTCCTAGCCTGTTGTCATAAGACTATTCTACTAAAGGTGGAGATAAAATATTTTTTAAACAGTAATACAGAACATTCCATAATATCCCAGCATTTTGATTCACAGTAAATCCTACTTGCAAACCAACAACCCAATCTCAACCCAGCAGCTCAGAGACTTAGAGACCTAATGCCCATAGACATGCAGTTGCATGTGGAGATAACAGTAAAATCAGTGAAACTACCATGTAGCCAGAGAGCACATTCAGGTGCTGGATGCCCTGTTGTTTGACTTTCACTAATATTGTTTAATTATATTGCTAGAAGGCAAGAATTCCCATTTGTCGGCAACTGGGAAAGTGCTTAAGGTGATGATGTTGTTCTGCTTGGGTGGCCTGTGCCTGAAGGTAATCTTTCAAAAGCAGCTGCTTTAAGTGTTAGTTAAATGGTACCAAGGGATTCACTTGACACAGGTGTCATGTTTAATCTTATTCATATATCAATAAAACTGGTACCATATGTGCAGGTTGGTTGGCAGCACTGAACCTCTGAGACAATCAATATTTCCATTAACAGACTCATCCTCTCTGGTCAAACCCACTGCAGGCTCCCAACTTCAGGCATTCCCAGCCTACTTCTAACCTCTGCTTTCCAATCCACTCTTCAAACATTCCTTCTCTGGAGAGCACACTGCAGGCACCTCAGTATTGCAGTGTGACTTTTATTTGTGCATGCACATCCCCCAAATATACATTAACACGTAGCGGGGAAGTGGTGGTGGTCAAGGTTTAAGTATATGCTGTTTCTACAGTGTGTTTATGCAATGCTTTACAGCAGAGGCTCTCAGAGCACTTTGCAACCTGCTCTGTCATTGCAGTCACAGTAAGGTTAATGGTAGCTGATAGAGGGAAAGCCATTGCCCCAAGTGTGCCAAGTATGGCCAGAAGACAGCCTGGAAATCCTGATGCTCAGCATATGGCAACAGAAGTTAACATGTGTACAAAAGCCAGAGCATTTACAGCTCACTGGCTATTCCACAGCAGCTGCTCAGATACACACTGTGCTCAGAAACGCAAGGCAGCTTTTGTTACGTTTTTCCTCTAACAGCTTTCCCCAGGATAAAGCTCTGCTGTTTGCAGTAGGACTTTGGTAAGATTTTTTTATTTTTTAATATAGTGGTTACTTGTACATCTAAAACTCATACTAATACGTGAACTTTTGAAGTTTGGGAAAAAATGGTCCTTTTCTAATGTGTCACACATCAGCCTGCTCCCTTCACTCCTGGGAGAGGGTCTGGGAGGAGCAGCAACAAGGACAGCCCAGCTCAGGGAACCCAAATACATCTTTCATTTGGATACCATGGGGACAATAACAAGGGTCACTTGCTTTCTGACATACTAAATTAAAATTAAGCTTAGCAACCCTTAAAGAACCTGATCCAATGCATTACTGGCTGATTTACCTACCAGTAAGCGTCTCTCACCAAGCAGAGCAGTGTGGCCTGAATAAGCCAGGACAAAAATAGCAGGAATGCTAATGGCAGTGAATTGGCAAAGCCATAATTGAGAAGTTAGCACAGAATCCTTTTTTTTAGCTGAGACTGCTTCTCACCTAGATGAGTACAGAAAGTTACAGCTTAAAAATACACTTTATGAGGTTATCCTCCTTGGCCCCAATATTTGTTTCACTTGGAGCACAGGGCACTCCTTCCACCGCAGGGAAGCACTGGGCAGAGGACAATGTGCTGGTGGATGTGTGCTTGGATGGGGTTCATCTCTGGGCAAGTCACCTGACAAACCCAATCCCTAACTTAGCATGAGAGACAGATTTAACACTCCCAAATGAAATGTTAATGCAGGAACAATCCCTTATAACATCCGCACCGTAAATAATTTACTTTCCTTCCAAGCACTGAGGAAGATTAATGGACAGTTTAAAAAAAAAAAACCAAAAACCTAAGTTAAAACATTTGCAGGCCCCAGTGTCATCGCAATAACAGGCAGCACGTGTAAACATTGCAAGGACTGTATCCATTTAGGAGTGGCTGGGAGACCACACAGTGCACGAGAGGCACCGATGCACAGAGCTGCCCTTTCTATTAAGGGTCCACTTTGAGTTTCCATTTGGAGCTGCGAGAGGCGGGGGATTCACTGGCCAGGTTCGAGGCAGTGGTTATTTGTTATGATGAACTCTCCAAAATGAAGAGATTAAAATAAGTCCAAAGTGTTTCTCTGACAAATGTTAAATGTCACCCAGAAGATTTATAGCACTTCTGTTCCCCCTCTGAAAGCTTTTAGTTCAGTGGCAGAGGTTACTGAGGGCTTGTCCACTGGCTGCTGGCTTTATAGTTTTAGCACTGGCCAGAGAGTAATCCAAAGTTTCAATAATGAGTAATAGCACTTTCAGCTCACCATCATCATTTGTCCTACATCCATTATTGTCTTAAGAGACCAATCTTGCTGATGTAAATGGTGCTGGCAGCTGGTGTGTCAGCATTTCACACCTCCGCAGCTGCTGGGCTGCACTGGCAGCAGCTCCTCTCCCTGTACAAGCCAGGGTGCTGCCCTGCATGCAGGGACAGGGCCCAGGGGGTGTCCTCACTGACATCGCTGGTGGTGGGAAGCTTGGAAGGGGTGGTGTTGCTTGAGTACGATGGTCTGCAAACCTTTATTTTGGGAGGGTTTCTGCTCTACCCTTGAGACTGCTGTGCTGCAGTGCAATAGGAGTGGTTGCTCTCCCCTTGTAAGTGTTGCTACAATACCTCAAAAAAGCATTCTCTCCCTTTTCCATCCTTTCTGCCCCATCTCACTTGTCCCTGTCCCTCTCCCTGCCCCCTCACCTTCCTGGGGGCAGAAAGGATTAGACCAGCAGCAGCTCGTTCATGAGGAGTGTGCACGGGAAACTGAGCATCCGTGCTCAGGTCTGCTTCTGGGACTGGAAGGAGCTGCTGGGATGGAGAGCAGGGTGAGGGCTGCTGACAGACAAAGCTGACACCCTTCACAGTGGGGTACAGCCCCTGCAGGGCTACAAACGGCCAAAGGTGTCCTGCAACCTTGGAGAGGGCTCCCCCTTCCCTGCTGCCCCTATATCCACATGCCACAAGCCCCACCACCAACAATCACACACAGCCTCCAAGCTCTGCTTTCCAGTGGATAATCTAACTGTATAAACAAGTCTTAATTTTCTTTTCTTGTTCACTTCTTAAGGAGATTGTGGCTGTTCAAAATAACATTGAACATGCTGCAAGACCATGTCAGACAATACCATACCCAGTAATGCTCCAGCTGCCTGCAGTGTGCCCTGCCAAAGGGACAGCAGAAGGCGGGGATCTTGTGTAACAGATCTTGTAAAGTGCAAAAGGAGATACCAGGCTTCCCTAGGCATGGCTGATCTTCACAGTTACCCAGCTAGCTGGAAGTTCATTCATCCCTGTTAACATCTTTTCATGTTTGCATCATGAACTGCATGAGTTGTCCTCATGTTTGCCTCAGTTTGCATCCGTAATGCTGCTTTGGGTATTCTCACATCCCCCTTTTCCCTTCCTCCACACTATTCCAGGTCAGGGTGATACAGCCCAAATACATGTGTTCAGTAGAGCAATCAAACAAGAATAACAAGCCACCACAGACAGCAAACCAATCAGGCTGATCTACAGGTGCAAACACTTCAGATGATGGACCAGCTTTCCAAAAATCATTAGAAAAGTGAATCCCTACAGCATAAATCACCAGCCTCCCAGCTATCACAGGGCTGGCTGGACACTAACAGGTCAGCTCTATTTCCCAGATGGAGAACTTAATCACCCCACTGCTAGTCTGTGTAATTACAACAGTTATGAATCTTATTCTTTACCAACCTCTTTCAAATCCAGACCCTGGATTTGACTTGCTAACCTCGTCAGCACACAGCCCTGCCAGACACTGTGGTAGGTAGATTTTTTCACCAAGCAATAAATCAGGTGACTGCCTCAAGTGCAACTCAAAAGCATGACTCTACTAAGTGTGGGTGAAGACCCTCTGCTCAACACTGCTGACCCCAGAGTCAAGCCAAGAAGAAACTGGTACTTTCAAGTCAGCACAAATTTGGGAGCAGATTGTTTATTCTTCCAAACAGTGCACTTGAGCATCCCTTTCAGCTTTTCTCTCCTACTAGGAGAATTAGGAAAAGCTGAGATGATCACATGCCCACAGGACACCAGGAACTAGGGCTTTAAAGTGATTTGAGAACTTCAGATAGCTAAAAAGCCATATTATGAAGTCTGCATTGGACCTTACTGACCAGGGACAGAAAAACTTTTAGACTACTGAACAAAGATATCCTCACAGAAGGTCTATTGTAGCCCATTTGCTCTTTCAGATCCTGAGGTTTCTTCCTTTAATTGATCTGGGATCACTCAGCTATTTGAAGGTCAACTAGCAGTAGGTGAACAGGACTCCCTGGTCAGAAAGGACTGCATATCTCCATGTGACTATCAGACCCCAAAGTGTCTTGAATTAGAAATTAGTCCTCAAAATCCATTATCTTGGGTAATGTTGTGTTTGTCTTCATTTGTATTTAAACAAGACAAAATTATCAAGAGGATTAATAAGAGTTACACATCTACTGTCACATCAGGACCTTTTGACACAAAGTGTTGAAGTCATACAAGTGCTTCCAAATATAGGCTTTGTTATATTTTAAGACAATTGAGCACATCTTCTGGTTCTGAGGCTGCAGACAGCCCAGTCAGTCATACAGGGAAAGCCACCCTGCAGCATAGGCTCATAGGCTTGTGGCTGTGCACTTGCACACATCTTCATAGCACAACCTGAATCCCTTGGGGGCTCTTACCTAGTTAAGTTATTCAGGGTTTTTCTGGTTTTCTAGAAAAGCTGTCAGTTTGTCACGAGAATTGGGAAAAACTTAAAAAATCTTGGAAGTATCCACAGAACAGTGAAGGCATTTCCTTCCACTGCTCTGGGGCGATATATCCCATTAGCTTGGGATCACCGATCTCCACAGCCCTGACTGAATCACTCTTTTGCATTACAGCCTCATCCTGCTGCTTTGTCCCTTTGAGGCAGCTCTCTCCCAGGCAGATAAGCAGATGTAAAAAACCAAATACCATGGAAGACAAACATGAATGCCTCATTCATGTGAATGACACACATACAAAGCAAGTTCAGGTCATGGGCAGCTAATCCTGCATTGCTTTGCTTTCCTCTAACATTACTGTGTGTTTTTGTTGATGGAGTTAGGTTTGATCAAATTCCTCTCTGCACCGTTCATCCCTATTCCCAGGGGCCAGCATTGGAGCATACCTGGACAACCACAACTTGCTAGTCTGAGCCATCCCCTAAAGGCTCATCTTATGGTCCTATGTGCCATCAAATAGCCCCTAATGTTCCAGCCACATCAGATGATGCTGGTCTCAGGGGTGCAAACCCCCCAGCGCTGCTTGCCATGCAGCAAGGAGAGACAGTAAGAAGTTCAGTTTTGTGTACCCATCCCCAAACCTAGTGCTTCAGGTGGGAAGCTGCTCAACTAATCAAGAACACCTTGGACAAGAGCTGAAAGGACAGGGTTGTCTTTCCATAACCATTCCTCAGACCATTGCTACAAGGTGCTTTTAAGTTAGGCAAAAAAAATAGCAAAAGATTTATTGTACACAAGAGTTACTAATAGAGGTCTAGGCTAAAGCCACGGGGCTTGGAAAAGGAAAGAAAAGAAACTTCACAAAAAAAGGTGAGTGATGTAAGGCAGCAAGGTTTAGATTGGAAATGAGGTGTGCTGATGCATGCCAGTGAGTGATTTAGCCTATCTGAAGCATCTGACCACAGCTTAACTATTGAACCAGCCATTCTTAAGCATTTTCCTTTCTATGGCATGACAGACACATATGCAACAAGAAAAGCCTTTGGAAGTTAGCTGAGACAAATCAAGCAGAGTCTGTAAAACCACTCCAAGAAACGAAAAGATTTACTAGAGAGGAGAGTCCTTTCCTGTTCCAGCAAGTTGCAGAACTATCAAGCAGATACCTCAGGGAGTCAGTTCTCTGCTTTGCTACTGGGTATCTTGTATGACCCTGCTCTGTGCTTCTGGTCCTTCTGTGCAACTCTGTCATCCCCACGGGTACCCCAGAGGGAAAATGTGCTACAGAAAACAATCAAATCATTGCAGCTTCAAGCAGACCTTCTCATCAGCCAAGCCACAACAGCAACACAGAGCAGTGGGTGAACAGTGGGCTGTATGCCTGGATAAAGCAAATCAAAGAAGCAACTATTGTAATACTTCCTGATTACCCATTTCAATAGAGAAACTCTTTCCCTTTGCTCATCAGCTGTGTGCTTACAGGTATATATGATGCCACTGTATGTAGTCCAAATGCAAAGAAGAGTTCCCATTGAAGTAAATTAAATTTGAGTTAAACCACACATGAGCTGCAGAATGTGCTGGGATTGCAGATTGCAAACCACACTGCATAGCTGACTGCCCTGTTCCCAGTGGATCCCTTGTAAATCCACCATCTATCAATTTCTCCTGCTTGGAGAAATCTAATCCCAGGTCTAGAATCAGCAAGTCCTTCCTTCCCTTTCTCCCTAGGCCACCTTTTTCCACTAAGTAAGATAAATTTTTCCCAGCTGAAATATTGCCAAAGCTGGGTTATAGTGGGGAAGAGCTTGCAGGTTAGTACATCAGTAAATCAAAGAATAAAAAGATAGACCTTCCCCTTCTATACAATGCATGTTTCCTCATCTCTCTTGATGAGAGTGGGAGAAAAGGTTAACAGGGAGCAGACAGAGCTAATGATTTAGTTAGGAGACTCATTTGCTAACTAGCAGTAAAGCTGAGATAGCTCACAGCTACAGCAATCCACACTTGAGAGATTCATCCAGACTCACCTGAAATCCTTCAGCCTGGAGCACACCCATGGTCCCCGCCTGCAGATGCACCAGGGCTTGGCCAGCCAGAGCCTATTCCATGGAACCAGTCAGCACATTGCAAGATTTCAGTACAAAGAGGTGGTGCACAGTTGCAAATACAAGGTTGTATGGCACAGTCATTGGCATGGCACCAAACCAGAGTCCAGCATTTGTGAGCACCAAGGGATAAGCTCTGGTGACTCGTGAGGTGGTGGGTTTAGCCCCAGCCCTGCCTCGGCCTCACGCTGCTGCAGCTCAGCACACCTTCCACCAGCAGGCTCCAGCCTTAGGCCGGGTACTGTAGATTAGAAAACAGATTATGTTGATTGCCTTATCCAGGAACAATTTATCTTACAGAAAAGCATCTTTTTCACCCAATGTTTTGCTTTCTTAAAGCAAAGGTTTCCTTTTATAACCTCATCCTATAATAAGCAGCAAAGTCCAGTTTTCCTACTTGCACATCCACCAAGCTTCTCTAGTTTTAGCTCTCCTCTCTCCAAGCACCAGTGACCATCTCAGTTCCTACTGAACAACAGCATGTGCAGCTTCCTGGCCTGTCTACCCCAGGACCAGGTTTCAAATCCTCCTTCACCCTTGTAGCACCAGCTGTACTTTGCAAACAGCAGTAGGACCCAGAGACTGGCTGAGGGCTGTGACTGGTCACCTTGCAACTCCTTGCAGTGATACCTTCAATCTTAGTCATGTCTACTGCAAAGCTTGGTCAGGTGAGATTGACTTAAGGCAGACTTTTTTGTACACAAGCTCTACACATACATTAGAAATATGAGCACATATTAAACACTCCTGTATAAATAAAGGATAATTTTTTTCAGAACCAAGACATAGCAACTGCTGGGTAAGAGAAACAGCACTGTTTCCTCTAAAGCTTTTAGACTACAAGAAAAGATATAGCCCTTCCTGAGGATTTTTCTAGATGGCTTATTAAAGGCTGAGGGGTCTCAGCTGGGGGAGCAGGGAGGCACCCTCAACTATTAAAGCTGAGTTAGAGTCCTTACTTTCCTTTTAAGGATATTACCCTTAGATCTGCTATGAGCTCTTTTAATTTTTATTTTATTTTCTAGGTTCTATATTACTGAAGTGTTTGCATAGAATATAGTAAGGCCTGTGCAAGTTGTAGACATTGCTGTCTACAAGAGTCTAGAAGAGAGTTCTTCCTAGACTGAGCTCCTGGCTGTTGCACTTCTGCTGGTGTTACTACTCATAGATATGCACAGTACTGCAGAAACCTACCTCACTGTCCCCTGGATTTCTGGAGATGTGGCAGGTATTTCAGTGGCTTCCCCTGCTGCTCTCTGGTGCGGTGTGATGTTCAGAAGCTGCTCCAAGCACATATTTGCTGTCTTGATGAAGGTTGTCATTTTACAAGGTGCATCTTCATGTTCTGTATCTGCTGGGTCCAAATGGCTCTCAGGAGTGCCTGGCTGGGCTGGCTGCAGGCTGTGTGTGGGTATCTGCCTCCAGAGCTGCCTCCTGCTGTATCTACGCCACCGTCTGCTCTCTGCTGCCCAGCACACCCACCCCAGTCCCCAGAGCTTGTGTTTGCCTGGCAAGCAGATAGCTGGGCACACAGCATCTAGTGCTTCCTGATTCATTCTAGAAGAGAGGAGAGAAATCAGGAAAGTTCAACTGAGATGCTCAGATAAGCTCCAGTCTAGATAAATGAGGTTTTGCATCAGAACACAGCATTTCTTGAGCGTTTTCCCAGCTCCATGCTGCCAGCATATCCTTCCCACTGCTGGGCCCCTTGCCTGATTCAGTGCTTGGAGCAGGAGAAGAAGAGCTGGGAACTCAGATTCTGTAATTTCCCCTCTGTCATGCTCCTGTTTCTGTGGAACATGGCCCTCCCTTCCCCCAGGGCATCCCTGGCTGCCTCGCACCACTGCATTCCCTGCCTTTGCCTGGTGTTGGGGCCAAGGGAGGAAGAAAATGAGCTTGAGGGAGAGGAGGGAACTGGCTGATGGATTGATATACCTGCCAGCTGCTCTAATAACCCTCAATACGTAACAGTCAGAGCTAATGCAAACTTAGCAGCAGCACTACTGAACCAGTGACCAAGCTGATAAACTGAAACCAGAAGATGACAAAACCAAAGTGATTGGATTGGGTGAGGTGACTGGGAAAGTGCAAGGGAAGGAAAAGGATTTGATGTGACCTGCTCAGCGCAGTCCCTTGAGGATATGCCCAAGCAAGCAGCAAAGCATTGAGCCATGCACCTTCCCCATTGCATGCTCACAGCCTTGTATTTGCAGGGTGTCAGTAATAAGCCCTTGTGACTTCACAGCGTAGTATTGAAGATTTTATACTCTGCAGCAATAGGTACCATGGTCTGTGTGAACATCCAAGGCCATATAGCTGGTGTGGCTCCTCCAGACCTCTGTAAACCCCCAGCTGCTTTGTTGGGAGTGGACAGGGGAGAGCAGGAAGGTGAACTGCAGGTGGACCGGAGCCACTGATGGATGCCTCCTCACAAGCAGCACCTGATGTGCAGTTTGCATTTCTCTTGCCCAGGTGTAGGGTGCATTGCAAGATGTGAGATGGTACATTCAGAAAAGCCAAAACCTGAACCAACAGCCAATCTGACCCCCTTAACCAGGACCTCTCCAAGATAAACTCTGCAGGGAGACAGTATGCTGTGGCTGCCCCACTTCTGGCCTTCATCCACTGCCACTGTCTGACACAGCTGAGCCCGAGCCAGGTAGGTAGTACCACATTTATTTCTTTTACTAGTGGATGTCATAAGGCACTTGATCCAGAATAGGCGGGAGAGAATCAACAATAGCGTTAACCTTTTCTCACAGTAAAATAACCTTTTTAAATGTGCATTATTTAAAGGGGTGATATTAAAAGCCTAGCATCCCAGTGGAAGTAAATCTTCCCATAACTCTCCCCACTGGACTCAGTTCCAAGGAAATGCTGCATTTTCAGGAAAAAGCTTGTCCAAAGGTTATTCTTTCTTTATGTGTCTGCCTAACTTACGGCTTTTGTCCATGTCCCTTCTCTGTAAAGATTATGGTGACACACTTTAATGGGGAGACATCTGAACTCTCATTTTCAGAGCCCCTGCTGGGTTGACCTTCACCAGCTGTGATGTTCAAGGGCAGTGTTGGGGTACAGGGTGCTGTTTTTAGAAGAGCCATCCCTGTGCTTGTGGAGATATTTTACTGCTTACATATGCAAAGAGCTAATAGATAAGGTGCCAGTAGGTGGGGCTGAAGAATATACTGTTTAGATCCCAGGTTTTATAGGTGCAGTAAGCAGAGTGTACAGGCTTTGGCTGTTCTGTATTTGTGGTACTTATTGGTATAACATAACAAAAATGTGTTTTGGTCCTTAACTTTCTGGCATGGCTAATGCGAGGTGCTGAGGTGTATGGGACATGGGCTGAGCTCCCTGTGCAGTCATGGGGGCATTTGGGGGTTGGACAAAGCAGTGGGTGATGCTGCAGGTTCCCTGGGGATGATGGCAATCCCCACTGCTGAATGTGGCTGCATCCAGCTGGGGAAGCAGTGCATTAAGAAGCTGTGGATTAAATGTAATCTTGTTGGCACATTCTGGCTAAAACCTGGGTAACCATTACCATGTATTGGAGATCTACCTCAGTCGTTCTTCCCCTTGCATGTGTCTCCCCCGCTATGGGATGGGTCTTGTGCCTTCTGCAACAAGCTTTGGCTTGTCTCCTCCGTGGTGGAGGCATCTGGCTGGTTTGTATAGTTTTATGGGATTAATGCAGTCCATGGATGCCATTTGACCATTCTGGATCATGTTCCTTTGTTGGGCAGAGGCCATCCCTTTTGTATATAAGTTAATGGGATTTAAGGTTGCATGGGTTTGAGTATCACCTTAACCAGCAAATGCTGCGGGAGGCTGTCCTGGCTGCACTGTGCATTTAGGCACAGCTCACTCATTGCTCTTGAGGAATCCCCATAGCATCCCCACCTGCTATGTATTGCAAAGAAAATAAATTATATTTAAAATATATCGCAGTTGAGATCCAGAGGCATGAGTATCTGCAGCCTGTTAGGAGTGAAGGCCTGTTACTCCTCAAACCTCTCATCAGATTCATGTTTCACAAGCAGATTTATAACCTTGCTGGAATAGCTGACAAGACAAACTCCAGCCTCATTCCGTAACGTCTTATTAAATTGAAGAAATCATAAACCACTTTAAAAAATGAAAGTTAGGACTAAAGGTTTGAGTGCAAGTGACTAAAAGCTCAGAAGAGCATCACGAGGGAGTCAGAGGAGCAGACTTGGGAAGGGATGGAGCTCGGTGCCTCCAAGTGATGTAAGACCAAGAAATGGCACTGGAGATTAATTTATTACAAGGATAAAAGCCAATACTCAGGGACTGTGAAATAGGGAGGACTGAGTAAAAAGAAATGAGACTGAAACTAAGGCAGGCAGTAGATCTACCTGCTGTAGGAATTGGGGAAATGATCCAGGCAAGTGTATAGCGCGTGGCCGCTTTGTTCAGGGGGGCAGCTGTAGCACACCCATCTTCGGGACTAAGTGAATAACTTGAAACAGCAAAACCCGAAGCGAAGTCACCTCAGAAAGGGGGACAGTGCTGTCTGTGCTCCAGTCTGGGAACATGAAAAGGCAGTAGGTGAGAGAGCCCTGAGTCAGCCTGAAAACTCCTGAGATCAGCTTTAAAATTAAAATATGTATTTTTAGACACAATAAGTTTGTGGTTTTTCATTTACTTGTTGGTTTCTGAGCATTTAGGATGTGCTCGTTTCCTGTGGGTGCTCTTCTTTCAAAACCACAAGGGACAGGAACATGTAATTCCATTTTAAATAAGGTAATGCTCTTGTGCAATTGAGCAAATCCAGCATCTGGAGTTTTAAAAGCAGTAGATACCAGAATATTGTAATTAATATCGAGAACTGGTTGTACCATTTTGATTTCACAGTGTGCTGTTCAGGAAACAAAAGGCAAAGCAGTTACATGGAGAAGTTCACCAAAGAGATGCTTATTGACCTGTAAAACCAAACCAGGGCTTGATCTTCTCCAAATATCAAAGGATGACTGTTCAGTATGGTTGTGACATAAGCGAAGTGTCACCCATCAGCCTTGACTCCCCTGTGAGTGGTCTCGCCAAAAGACAAGCCTATTTACTTAATCTTGGCTATCACAGATCAAGTGACATGTTGGTCAGTGTATAGGAACAAATGCAACCATCAGAAAATTCACTGTGCTTTTAAGAAATGCAAATTTCCAAGCGGTGCAATCCTTAAACCACCAAATCCCAAGCTTTCACCTGACACTTCTTTGCTCTGGGGTGGGGATGCTGCACTGAGGGATAGTTTTCGGAGGGCTGCTTTAGGCTGATTGCAGCATATGCACTTCTGCATCGGCACTGTGCTGGTAGAATTAAACTCCAAGAGGCTTTCTTTTGCACAGAGGAAATAGTGTGAGCTTGTGGTAAGCTGCACAGGAGAAGACAAGTCTGGTGGAAGAGCTTTTAGGAGAAATCAGGTCACTAAAAGTAATGGAAGTTATAATAATCCCTTTCTTGCACTGCAAATTCCCCCGAGCTGAACTGAGGGTCGCGGGAGGCAAATACAGAGACTGGGCTGCCTGCACCTCACCAAAATGCTTCCAATTCAGACATTTAGACTGAATAGGAATAAAGTCAGGACATTCTTCTTCACTTTTCTGATTTTCTCCTTCCCTGCTTGATAGCTGTTTGGTCATTAATGCTTTCTGAATGTCACCTTTTGGGGACCACCTTTTAGGGGGGAAAAAAACAGATTTTCCTTAAAATTTCCCCCCAGTTTTCCTCTGCCTGCAGGCAGGGTCAAGAGGCAGTGGCAGCAGTCTGAAGTCTTTCACAGACCTGTGCATTCATTTAGAAAAAATAAAAATAAAAATCAAGCTTTGGACCTATCTGCTAGTCGCAGCATAAAAAGAACTGCCTGATTAAGCCTTGAGTAAATATTTCAATGAAGTCCTAGCAATCAGGAACACTCGGAACAATTTTCTGGCCTCAGAAGAGCTCAGGCCCTTGTTTCAGGGGCAAAAGCTGCTCCAGCTGCGCTGTGCCGTGGTGGCAGGTAAGACAGGGCCACCAGGCAGCAGCGTACCCCGGTTCTGCCTGCAAGGCAGGGACGTGCATATGTGCCAGCAAATCTGTATACACTGGCATGCAGAGTAGCAACTGATTCCTCACAATAATGTTCAGTTTCTCCCCAAAACCTCTGAACACTAATTCTACATTTGCAACAATGACATAAATTATAAATTTGTGGGATGTAACTGTTTTCAAAAAAAATGAATGCCTAGACAGCTGAACTAATTCTTCCATTCAGGTCAAATTCATCAAATTATTTCCTAGTCCATTCCCCTTCACATGGGGGAAAACCAAAATTTAAGAAAGTCAGACTACTTCATTTCAACTTCTTCCAGAGTAGTTTGTTTCAAACTGACGTTTCTGTTTGAAATGTCATCTCCAAATAGCTTTAAGAAATAAGAATGACATGCTGCAGTTCAAGTGAAACAAAGTTTTGGTGTCTACAATGCGAATGGTTCTTTTCATTCAACCCGTGAACTGAAAAATTAATGAGTTGTTAATTAACATTACTCTGGTGTTGACTAATTTGTGTCCAAGAAACTAGATTATGAGGCGCAGTGATGGGGAGGGGAAATCGGATGGCCTGTCTTAGCCAATGCCAGTGGGAGCAGAAAACAGAGTAGGATGGAGGCACCTGCGGGCTGGAAGGAGCCAGAAGACTTTTGGAGACAAATTAGCTGATGCAGCTGCTTCTGGCCTTGTCCTCTGCCTTTGCAGGAATTTGGCTTTCCTGCAGTATTGAAGGAGTTAGAGGCACCCAAAGGGTAAGGGTGAGATTAGGGATTTGGGTTCTTAAAATGAGCTTGGGTGGGACTTTTCTGCAAGCTCATAGGCAGGGTGAGAGCAGCAGTCCCCCAGCACAGTGGGGAATTTCCTATTTGGATGCAGAAATGCTCATGGCTCAGGGTTTGGGATGCATGTCATGCTGGAGAGGACATCCCGCAGTCCATCTGGCTAATAGCTGTTTGGCAAAAGGCCCCCCAGATTCAGAGGGAAGGAGGTTTTGGCTGGAGAGGTCAGTGCTGGGCTTGGTACTGGCACTGGGCTGCTAGCATCCCCTTGCAGGATGGTTAGTGAAATGTCAGCCATGCTCGCCCTGATCCCGTGGCAGGTCCCGGACTCTGGGCTGACCCTGCCTGGTCCTTCCTCAGTGCATTTGGTCGCTCATCGCAGCACTAAAACCACACTGAATTTCCTGCCACTTCCCCAGGAACAGATTTCCCCTCATCTCCTTGAAGCACCGCGTGTGTGTCCAGGCATGCCTCCGGGCTGCAATTAGGCTCTGTAATCACAGGGGCAGAGACATCTGCACCGGACCTACCACAGAGGCCGCCTTGTCCTGGGTGTGGGGGACGGTCCCAGGAGCAATGAATCATTTGGTGCCTGGAGATTATTTTAGCTTCTCCCTGATGTGGCAGCATTCCTTGGGCAAAAATGGGAATTATCTTCCAAAGCCGCCCTTTGTCCATCCCGTGCATGGTGTAATTTTTGTCCATCTTGCAAAATGACTCCGCCAAGGCCACGAGGAAAGTCAGTGACAGCGGTGAAGTGAACCCCAGGCTCCCAAATACGTGTGTGGCCTGCTCCCTTCTTCCTGGGGAAGGAGAGAGAAAAAAAAAAAAAGGTTTGGTTTGGGTTTGTTTTTTTTGCACAAGAGGGCACTGCAAAACCCAGCTGCCTGCCCGTCCTGCTGCAGGTGCCCGGGTCCTGCTGGCTGTCACCCTCGCAAGCTGCGTCTGCCAGGGTTCAATGGAGTTTGTCCCTTGCAAGCAAAGATACAAACAAGGAACTCTGCAGCTTTTGAATGCAAGTGTCAGGGAGTATTTTGTCAACATTTATTCACTGTTTGGCTTGGAAGTGTTGGTGACAGCACGGAGCTGCTGATGATTAAAGCAGCAGACATACTTAACGCCATCAAGATGCACCAGGGCTGGTGGGACGAGGGATTCTCCCTGGTGAAGGGTAATTAGCTTGTTCCTTGCAAATGAAAGCGGTGCTGTATCATTCAGGAGTGCCACCGGGAGGACTGCATTATTTATTGTATCAATCTTCCTTCCTATACACATAACTCACTCCTTAAGAGCATGACATCTTATATTAATTGTGGGAATATCTCACTGCTGGGATCGCGTGTTTAACTCACTGAATTAGTGTGCTGAGGGCAGGGGTCTGGACGGGCTCTGGAGTGCAGCTCCTTGCTCGGCCGTGGTGGGGACAGGCAGGGTCTGGCTCTCTGGGGGCACAAGCAAACCCGGCAGTGGTATTGTGGTGCTTGTCCTGGTGTTTAATTGCAGCTGCACCCCCCTTCTGTGGCTGCGAGCTCTCAGTGCTTTATTTGTGATTTGTACTTGTATGTGCAAAAAAGGGAAAAGAGGAATCACAGAAGGGTAGGGGTTGGAAGGGACCTCGAGAGATCACCTCATCCAACCCCCCTGCGTGAGCAGCACACCCAGAGCAGGGGGCACAGGACTGCGTCCAGGCAGGGTGTGAATGTCTCCAGGGAAGGAGACTCCACAGCCTCTCTGGGCAGCCTGGGCCACTGCTCTGGCACCCGCACAGCAAAGGGGTTTTTCCTCATATTTAAGTGGAACTTCCTGTGTTCCAACTTGTGCCCGTTGCCCCTTGTCCTGTCGTTGGGCACCACTCAAAAAAGCCTGGCCCCATCCTCTTGACACCCACCCTTCAGATACTTATAAGCATTGATGAGATCCCCCCTCAGCCTTCTCTTCTCCAGGCTGAACAAACCCAGGTCTCTCAGCCTTTCCTCACCAGGGAGATGCTGCAGTCCCCTGATCATCCTTGTGGCTCTCCGCTGGNGCAGAGCTGCTTTCCAGCAGGTCAGCCCCCAACCTGTACTGGTGCCTGGGGTTGTTCCTCCCCAGGGGCAGGACCTTGCACTTGCTTTTGTTGAATCCCATGAGGTTCCCCTCAGCCCAGCTCTCCAGCCTGTCCAGGTCTCGCTGGATGGCAGCACAGCCTTCTGGTGTATCAGCCACTCCTCCCAGCTTGGTATCATCAGTGAACTTGCTGAGGGGACACTGTCCCTTCATCCAGGTCATTGATGAATATATTGAACAGGACTGGACCCAGCACAGACGCCTGGGGGACACCACTAGTTACTGGCCTCCAACAAGACCCTGCCCTGTCAATCACGACTCTCTGAGTTCTGTTGTTGAGCCAGTTCTCAATCCACCTCACTGTCCACTCATCCAACCCACACTTCCTTAGCTTGTCTGTGAGGATGTTATGGGAGACAGTGTCAAAAGCCTTGCTGAAGTCAAGGTAAACAACATCCACTGCTCTCCCTTCATCTACCCAACCAGTCATGCCATCATACAAGGAAAGGTTGGTCCTTCATTTTTGCACCAGAGAAGCCCCCCCTGAGCTGCCTTTGCTTCTGAGGAGAGGAAAAAAAGCTGTGGTTTGGCATGTGTAGGTGAGGCAGCTCCCTAGCCAGAGGTGGCATAACAGAGGGACCAGGCCAGGTCCCACATCCATTGACACCATGCACAGTGGGTGGTTCCAGCAATACAGAGAAATAGTGCAGGGAAAAGATGCTTTTGCTGGTGGTGTGTGCTGGGTGCTCTGCAGTGGGCTGCTTTGCAGGAAAGGTGGGTGTGGGGTTGGGCTCCCAAGGGAGTCCACAGTCCGTGAAGTTCAAATTGTGTGTGTTGAGGATTTAGGCTGGAGAATACATGATGATGGGGTTTTTGCAGTATTTACCTCATGAGGTAAGACATTGCAAGGATCTGACTGCAAAAACTATTTTCTTGGCTGCAAATCTTGTAAACTTGCCATTTCAAAAATATTTCCAAAATAGTGCAAAGATCTTCAGTGCCTTTGCAGTTCCAGCATGCTCACACCTGTATACATACACATCCCCAGCCCGTGGTATTTGGGCTGCTTTCCCTGACAGGACATCCTTGCTTATTTTCTCTTTTATGGCTGTACTTCTCCAGTGAGTTATCTGCTGTCCAAGGGTTGGGAGCTGCAGCTGAATCCTGCTGGTAGCCCAGCACATATAGACACAGGATAGCAGTGGACGTGGCAGCCTCTCCATCACTCCTGGTCCTTGAGCCTGGATATTTTTCTTTCTTTAAGAGGCATTCAAAACTCATGTGAACTAATTTACACCAGCTGCACGGGTTATACTGTTTGGTCTTTTTTAAGTTACATGGTGATGCTGTTAATTAATGTCCTGGTAGTTAATGATTTGGATCAATAATAGAAAAAAGAGAAGTGGCCAAAAATATAAATCATGTAATGTTAATTCTGATGGGTCAGGAAACTTTGCTGTTGGCTTTAGCTTGAAGCGCTATCAGTCTGTCTACAAAGTGTAGATAAAAGGCAGTGTATTTGGGAAATGTGTTTTTTTTATATAAAAAGCATGTAATGGAAGTTTTCCTCCTTTAAACTTGAACCTCCAATATTTTTTATTTCCAAAGGCAGACTATCAAACTTTTGCTTCATCATTCATCAAAAAAAAATCATAATATGAAAACTATGGATGTGCCAGTGAAGGGCAAGGTTTTCTTCTTTCAGGATAAAATCTCCATGGCTTAAGTGGGCACAAAGGCAAGTAATATTTAACCGGTTGGTCTCCATAGGGAGGAATATGGCTTAATCATGGTTGTACCATGCTTGGTATCACTGGAGAGCAGAGTTAAGGTGTTTTGGAATTTTAATTACATATTTTCACATCTTATTCTCTTCGGACTCTTTAAAGTGCTCCCTTATGTCTAAAGCTTTGGTTTTATTTAATACCTGGGTTTGGAACAATTACAGTGTCCTTCTGTTATATTATATCTGTAAACTTCTGGCCCATACTTAATTGATGGAACGGGGTAGGTACGTATGTGCTTTGGTTTGGGGTTAAATTAAGCATTTTAAGGTTTTGAATTTTATTTCCTTTGTTCCCCATGCCTTACAATAATGCAGCACGTGTGTGCTGTATGTGCTTAGAGGAGCAGCCATTAACGCCTGCCTTGCACCACCAGTACACTGTGCTGGATGGAGCAGAGGTGGGAAATGGCTTTCCATAAAACACAGTAGGACTTCCCCTCAAAACAGACATAAGTGTCACCATAGTGGCCTGGCACACTTGAACTCTGCATGCACCTGTAGAGAGAGGCCCCTGACTGAGTTTCAGCTTGTTTTTTGTGTTAGAGTTTGGGATCAGAAATTGTGTTTTGTGGTAGAAGAGCTGATGTCTCTTAAAAGCAGCTGTGCCAGCAAGGCTCCAGGGAACGCTCTCCTTGGAGGCATTGTGGGACTGGTCCTGCAGGGCACAGTCCTTCATCCTTTTTGGCAATGCTACGCCTTCAATCGGGGATGCTCAGTGCTGTGCTGCCTGCTGTGTTGCACAGATTTTCTGGACATGAATCCATACCAGTGGGCACAGATGGTGGCAGCAGAGAGGTCCCCTGTCAGTGCCTGCTTCTCAGGGCGAGCTGGGTAATACTAGAAGCTGCTAAAATCCTTAATTAATTTGTGCCTTTGCTGCAAAGGCACCTGATGCTCTTCCCCTCTCATCTGCTCCACCACATACAGAGAAGAGCTGACCCCAGGGCTGCAGGACCCCTGGGTGAGACAGGGGACCCAAACCTGGCTTGGTGGTTTCAGGATATGGCAGGACCAGGCTTGGGGAAGGCAGGGAGGAGCTTTCTGCAGGGTAAGCCCACCAGCAGGAGGCCCTGCCAGGCAGCCTCATAGCTGATAAGAGGATCGGGGCCATGTGAGCTGGAGCAGCCCTGTTAGCTCCGTTGGCAGCTGTTTTGGTGCTCAGTTTTGCAGGTTCAAGCCCTGATGGTGATAAAAGTCACAGTACACTGGAGGGAGAGGTTACTCTGCACTGCCAAAGCCCCCTGGGAGACAAACCACTTATGTACAGTGAGGAGATATTTCAATGCCTAAATGCTATCAGAATTAAATATGTTTGAGGATCTGAGCTCCCAGTAGTGATAATCTGTGGTGGGTTGACCCTGGCTGGACACCAGGTGCCCAGCAAAGCTGCTCTATCACTCCCCTCAGCTGGACAGGGGAGAGAAAATATAACAAAAGGCTCGTGGGTCAAGATAAGGACAGGGAGAGATCACTCAGCAATTACCATCACAGGCAAAACAGACTCAACTTGGGGAAATTAGTTTAATTTATTACCAATTGAATCACAGTAGGATAATGAGAAATAAAAACTGAATCTTAAAACAGCTTCCCCCCCCCCCTCCCTCTTCCTGGGCTTAACTTACCTCCCGATTTTCTCTCCCTCCTCCCTGCCAGCAGCACAGGGGGACAGGGGATGGGGGTTGTGGTCAGTTCATCACATTGTCTCTTCTGCTCCTTCCTCCTCAGGGGGAAGACTCCTCACACTCCTCCCCTGGTCCCGTGTGGGCTCCCTCCCACAGGAGATGGTCCTCCATTAACTTCTCCAATGTGGGTCCTTCCCATGGGCTACAGTTCTTCACGAACTGTATTCTTATATTGCATATGAAAATATGTTTATCTTCATCACAAAATCACAGGGTGCAGCCCTTCAGGAACAGACTGCTCCAGCGTGGGTCGCCTGTAGGGTCACAAGTCCTGCCAGCAAACCTGTTCCAGTGTGGGCTCCTCTCTCCACAGGCCCACAGGTCCCGCCAGGAGCCTGCTCCATCACGGGCTTCCCATGGGGTCGCAGCCTCCTTCAGGCATCCACCTACTCTAGCATGGGGTCCTCCACAGGCTGCAGGTGGATATCTGCTCTGCCGTTAACCCCGCCATGGGCTGCAGGGGGACAGCCTGCCTCACCATGGTCTTCACCACAGGCTGCAGGGGAATCTCTGCTCCGGTGCCTGGAGCACCTCCTCCCCTCCTTCTCCATTGACCTTGGTGTCTGCAGGGCTGTTCCTCTCACATCTCACTCCTCTCCGCTGCATTTCCACAGCAGGGTTTTTTTTCCCCCCTTCTTAACTATCTTACTGCAGGGGCGCTACCACCATTGCTGATAGGCTTGGCCTTGGCCAGCAGCGGGTCCATCTTGGAGCCAGCTGGCATTGGCTCTATCGGACATGGGGGAAGCTTTTAACAGCTCCTCACAGAAGCCATCCCTGTAGCCTCCCTGCTACCAAAACCGTGCCATGCAAACCCAATACACCTGCCTCCAGAACCAGTGGGCTCTGGCATGCTGGCCTGGCTGTACTACCATACAGGTCTCCTGGGCTCGGTGATAAAAAGTGATATTTAGGGCACAGCACTGGCTAGCAAAGGCCAGCCTGCACCCCTGCCCCATCTCTGCTGTCCACTGCTCCTGGCGCTTCACCATCCATGAATTGCTTGGCATTGCTTGCAGTTATTTTCAACAAGCAATTTCATGGCCAGAAGAGTTTTGCAAAAAGGCTCTTGTTTAAACTTCCAGCCATTCCTGTAAAGATGGATGCATATGTGTGAGCAGGGCATGGTCCCTATGTCCCTGCTGGATGTCAGAAGTAAATAACAGAACAGCCAGTTTTAAACTACAGATTCACATGCAAAACGAGATTCTCTAGATCACACTGCATTTGGTTAATTAAGTCCAGCTTGTCCTACAAAGCCTTTCTCGTTCTCACCCAGGGCTGTGTGCACAGATTAACTTTTCAGCTATGAGCTGCCAGGGTGGTTTGGCAGTGTCCAGGCAGAGATGTGCTGTCCCATCTGAGGACTGCATGCAGGTCCCCATCTCAGTCTGGCATCCTGGGGCAGGAGACAGAGCAGAGGCAGGCTCCAGATGACCTGCACAGCCTTGCTGGTCCAATGAAGCATGGGTGGGGTAGATTAATGGATTGCCCTTTAACCTTCAACCCATTCAAATTTATTAGGGAAATATGTTTTCCCATCAGTACAAAAAACCAAAACAAACAAAAAAACCCCAACCAAACAAACAAAAATCCCCACCAACAAACCCCAAGTGAAAATGATTTAGTGCTAAAGACAATGCTGGGCAGATGCCTAATATGCCCCCAGGGCAAGAAAAGTAACTGCCCATCTAATGCCCTGTGATGGATACATCCCCCTGATCAAGCATCAGTACCTGGATTGGGAGCCTGTTGGTTTTCTTGGCAATGAAAATGTCTCACAGAGGTTGTGCTGCAGAGATAAGAAACAGCAATGGGGAAAATAGCACAGGGGCAGTCCAGTCTGAGTGTGGATGACAGTTTCGGAGCTGATACATGGATGCTTCAGGTGATGCTCTGCGAACCTGTGCTGGGACCAGAAGCAGCGTGGTCGTGGCAGGGCTAACCCAGGGCCATGCTGTGAACTGGTTTGGGATGGAGGATTTGGGGTTGATTCCTGGTCAGGCAGCATCTCTCCTTGCAGCACTGAACCATATGGAGGTACCAATTTGGATAGCTACAGAAGTGGCTGCTAACTCATGCTCCATGGCTGGTTTCCAGTTGGTCATATTGAAGGGACCTACACAGTGCCTGGAGCGGTAGCCCAGCTCTAGGTTGGCTGCAGGCAGTACTGCATCCCTGGCTGTAGTTACAGTAGGCTCCTGTAGTGTCCTTTCTTCTGCCCAGTCCTTTCTCCTGCCTGGTCCTTCCTTGGGCTCTCAATCCATTCAATGATCTGGAGGGGTTGAGGTATTAGGGCTGGAAAACAAGAAACAAACTCAAGATTGCAGAAATCACCTTGATGGGAAGAACCGGAGGAACTGGGTAGGTGAGCCAGCTCATTAAGTAACCGGTTCCCTAATTAGCTTTCAGGAGAGCCTGGGACTGCTATTTTTGAAACGCATGTACAAAAATAAATGGCTGCTTGGAACAAATGCCTGTGGCACACTCGTAGCTCCAGCCAGATGTGTGCTAGTGTCACATGTGCACAGGTGCTCTGACAGCAGCTGGTAAGTGTGGTGTCAGATGTAACCCAGGCAGGGGACAACCTTTGCAGGAGTAGCTTCCTGTACAGTACCTCTTCTTCATGGCTGCAAACGACCTTGCTTCTTTCACGCCTGGGGGTAGCACTCTTGTGCTTACAAGCCTGAAAGCTCCCAAATTTGGGTGAAAAGATAGGGCAGACATGCGCCCTTGCTGGTCAAGGCTTCTTCCCCATTGCAAGCGTAGTTTTCATTCAGCCTCTGCAGCCCTTTTGGATTTTCTTGCATGGCTCAAGGCATTTTTGGATAACATGGTGCTGGGGCTGGTTCTGTTAGTCTGGTGGTTGCGCTCAGCATCTCGGTACCAGGTGCTAAATAGCAGCAGAGCATCTTAGCTCAGGCACTGGAGAGGATTCAGCCTTCAGCAGGACAAGAAAGGCAGCACACAGCGGCTTGCTGAGCCACCCCTTCCCCTCTGCAAATATTTATGCTTTAAGCTTTCTTGCTTAAAAGCCTAATTGGAGTCTAGGTGAGCCGGCACACTAGAAGAGAGCCTAATAGAGACATTGCAGTGCTATTAGCACAGATGGTTGTCATATGTATGCAAATGAGGAGCAAATTGAATTTGGTGTCCCCTCTCACCAGCTGTCCTATCAACACTGGCTCCTGCAGCAGTAAAAGACACTGCCACTGCTCTGCTAATCTGTCATTGCAGATTAATTACAACTAACACATTAATCATCATTTGTTTCCCAGTACAAAGGAAGTATCTTGTTCTTTCAAGTGCATTCTGGTGGGATGGGGTGCTCCAACCTGGGAAAAGAAAAGAGAAAGGGAAAGAGAGCCAGGCAGCTTCATTAGTGCCAGCGCCCGGGGCTGGGGCTGCAGGAGCCTCACCGGGGCTTGCGTGCTCCTTCTGGCAAGCCAGACCCTGCCGGGGGGACCGGGAGCCCCAGCCGCCTGCCGGGAGCTCCTGGGACGTACACTTTGCTCCGTGATCCTGCCTGGGACACATGTTTCTCTGCTTGGCTTTGTCCCAAAGTGATGGTGTCACTCCTTTCCCAAGCTGGCAGCTTCCAAGGGGGTCGTTAGTGTTAGAGCACAGACTTTAGCTGCTCCCAGATAAAGCAGCTGTAATGGGTGTGCTGGGCCAAGGAGGCCCTTCGGGATGCTGCCACCCTTCAGGCAATGGCACTTTTACTGCTGCCTGGAGTGGGAAGAGAAGCAGCCATTTCACTCTCACCACTGATTTTGACATCTTGATGAAAAGAGAAATAATTCCTTCAAATAATTTTCCAGTTGCAGCTGAAACAATTTACAGACCTCTGGAGTTAAGTCCCTCTATGATTTTGGATAGAAATCTATTCTCTGACTTTTTCATCTAGTTTTGTGCTATTGGAGTAACCCGTAGTTATCCTTAGTTCTCCATTAGCTTAGCATTTGGACTGTTGCCTCTGCTCCACGTGTGGTCTCTAATACCGTGATCTGAAGTGTACCGATGACAAATGTTAATGATGTCTATTTAATCAGTCTGTCTGTAGAAGCTCAAATCTCTTGTATCCCAGGGGCTGGAGGGATGCTAAAGGAGCCAGGGTGAACAACTTCCAGCAGCTTGAGCCAGCTAGGAGCTCCATTACAGGGAGCAGTATAACTGAGCCAAACTAGCTTTTTCAGCCCTCCTGGAGGTGTTCTCATGTGTCCTTCTGATGCCTAAAATTATTCCTCTTGCTAGGCTGCTCTGCTGCATCATTGCCCAGGACTTACTGTCCCCTTTTCAGTGCATCTCCCGATAACCCAGACTGGGTGATCACTGGTTTGAAGACATTTAATGAAAGCCTAGTGATTGCATCACCTCATCTCTTAACCTGGTCCTGTAATAGCACAGAGACCTGGTTATTGCTCTGTCCCAGCTCTGCACGTCCTCTGCTCTGAGCCACCCAGGCGTCCCCATCCTGGAGAGGACTTATTATTTTTGGGCCATGAAGCTGCTGCTGTTAAGGCAGGAGGAAAGACTTGGCACCTTCACACCTCACAGCCACGCTCATTTTATTCTCTGCCTTTCTGATAGCATTTATGTTAAGTTTGGTAGAAGTAACACTAGCACTGGGACAATTCTGCAGCAGAGATAGTCTGTCAAGGTTATGAACCCAGCTGCAGAGCAATTTCCAGACAAGAAAACCCAGGAAGATGGAGCTGCAGTTGGGGGAGTGGGTCAGGAACTTGTAAGTAATAACCATTATGCAAGTGTAATTATTCCTAACCAGGCATAACCAACAGCAGAAGTTCAGGCATGCTATGCAGTCACCCTTTCCATTCAACTAGCATGAGCTACGTAACCTTCAGAGGGAAGCAAAAACCAACTCCTGTGATTACCTGTGATGAAGGGTTAGCAAGGAAGGAAATATCTGTAGATTTTGGTAACAGAAATAAATGGAACATATGCTTTTATTTTGTTCTAAAATTTAATGTTTTGTTCAGTTTCTTGCATGTACTTGATCTGATGTCTCCATCCTTAAGTCATCAGAAACTGCATTTTCTGCTGTTCTGATTGGCATGCCTTGTTCCCAGGGAGCCTGAACTGGTCTGGATGGCAAGAAAAGGGAGAAGGAGCTGTGTGGGTAAAATTGCTGGTAGCTGGCAAAAGCAAGCCGAGAGACTCAGTAACTCTGCACTTTGATAACTCTTACAGGAAAGCTGAAGAAAACTGTAGGTTTCCAAGAGATGGAAAATTCTAATATCTAAACTTCTTTTTGGCTGAAAATTTTCCGTAATGCCTAAAATACAAAGTTTGGTTTGAACACTGAAAACGTATTTTACTTTTCCCAAAGCACAGCAGTGTCTCTCATGCCAGACTGATTTGCTATTGTTTGCTCCCCAGGATGAGTAGTTTTGTGTTCCAGTGCCACGGTGGCCTGAAGCCCCGGCTGCCCCGGTCCTGATGTGAACCCTGAGAGCCCTGTGCTGCGCTGCTGGGTCGGGCAGAGCAAAGGGGCCTATGGCACAGGGAGCCTGGCCAAGGTTTAGGGCAGGGACATTTCCAGTCCTTATCAAGCAATGCAGATTAATGCATTTCTGAATGCTTCTTGACTAGGTTAACAACAGGTTTTGTGTTGGATTGGCCAGCAATGGAGGATTTGGGGTTGATTCCTGGTCAGGGTACAGCAAATATTTTTTTTTTTTTTTCCCCTTGCGTAAAGTGCTCATTGTATCAACACCGGGATGACTGGGGCAGCCTGTTTCTGCCCCAGCCTCTTACCATGGATGAGCAGTGCCTGGAGGTGCTGTGGAGTGAAGTAGGGAGCAAAGAGCTTCTTGATGTGGGATGGGTGCCCCAAGCTGGGTCTGATTCCTACTGCTGACCCACCAAAAGGTGAATGCTCCCATCATTGTGGGGTCACCAGGAGGGGTCTGTGGGGTGACACGTCTCTGCCTGTGGTGCATGTAATGAAAAAAGATCAGCAAATGCTCAGCATAGTTCAGCAAAACACAATTTAGTGTCTTCAAGGGTACTCTGTGCACATGGTTACAGCAATTTCCCAGTATCTTGAAGTTTGTGGTGGTCTGCTATTACACCTGACTGACACTGACATTTCTTTAGAGGTGGTGTTTCACTCCAAATTTCTTGTAATTTTCCGAGAAGTCATCACACCATCAGAGGGATGGCTTCTGCAGTTGAAACCTGGGGTCAGTGTAAAGACAGCTGAAGCATAACTGCACTTCAGGACTTCTGCAATAAGCAGCCATGTCCTGTGTTCATGACCAGGTTAGATCAGTGAGGCAAGGAAACCTCAGACCTGTCTGGCAGCTTTAAACCTCTGCTCCCAGTGTGCCTGTCTGCCAGCTGACAGCTCCTGTGTTACTTGCGCCCACGTTCAGGCTGATGATCCAGTTTCTTGCAGATGACTGATAATGGGATTAGTGCCTCCTCCACCCAGAGCAGGACAATTGGAACCACATCAGTCGCTTCGTCCTTAATAAAAGAAATGCTTGTTGCTGGTTGACATGTTTACTTCTGTAAGGCTGAGCTATTTGTCTGTGCAAGGTCCTCCAGCTGATAAAGTACTGCCACATCTTATGAAACCCATGCAAGCATAAATCAAAAGGACAAGGTGTACAGCAGCAGGGATGCCTTTGAACAGCAAAAGTGGATGTTTCCAATAGGTTTCTTGCACAACAGATTACACTTTAGGCTGATGCGATTGCTGCAAGTAAACTGTCAATCTGCCTGCTCCCAGGGAAGTGGTGTCCTCTGACGTGGGCGGTGTTTTCCCTGGTTATGGCATGGAAGCTCAGATATTCCTTCTGTCTGACTATCCATGCCTGGGTTTGAAGCTGGCTGAAGTTGGGAGTGTTTCTGTTAACTTCAGTCTTCATATGGTATCCAGACCTTAATTCATGCTGGGCCAGCAGTATGGGGGTGGGGGGAGCATCTGGGGTGAGGGCAGGATTTGGGGACACCCCTGAAGTTTGTATACCCTGCACTGAAGCTAGCTGTGGGCAGAAGGGCTTTTGGGGCTCGATGCTTCAAAGGATTTTTGAATAGCTGTGCTCAATACTCTGTAAGCTGTGGTAAGGGTTATGTTAAAAGCGTCCCTTTTTCGGTCAAATATGTGTCTAGACAGCAAACTCTTAGTAGTGGCTGAAATGTTTCCCTCCTGGCCTCATAAAAACATACCATCACCTTTAAAACATCGTGCTTCTGTAGAAAAATGCTTTCTGCTCTGGAGTTACAAGAAGCACCTGAGCATCACTGCAAGTGGAAAAACGGGGGGGAGGAACAGGAGGGGAAATTATCTGGTTTTCTAAGGAAGTTTTGGGCAACACATGGGACGTCATCAGCTTTTACCGGAGGCAGTCTTCCAGCACTTCCAGCTTGTTCTTTACAATCAACCAGGTTTCACGTAAAAGCATCTGCTTCTTTCCAGAGGAGAGAACAGGTACCCAATTGCTCTCTACTGTTGTGCCCTTGCAGCGATCTGGAGCTCCAGCAAAGCCCCTGGCAGACCTCCCTTCACCCTCCTACCTGCCGCAGAGCCATCATCACAGGGAAAAGAGCTGTTTAATGGTCATTGCTTCCTGCTTTTGTGTACGCAAAGAAATGCAACATGCATCCCAGCAAGGCGATGCGGTTGGTGGCACCCCTGGCATACAGCTTTCCAGGTGCAAAGGTTATTGCAGCAGGCATCAGCAGCACCCTGTCTTTGTCCGAAAGGTGGCCTTGGTGCTTCATTTGCATTCCATCCACAATGCCTGGGCTGCTTTTACCACTTAAAATATATTTGGATGCAAACACACATGCAAGTTGCCACCACTGGTGCCTGAGCCCTGCTGTCTGGATAAACAAAAATCTATTTTTGGATCAAAGTCCCCCTGCGTCCACTGTGTGCACGCCTGTTTGTAAGTGAACGAGGCATTGAGGAGAGCAGGCTGTAAATTCAAGGCAGAGCCTTTTCAGCGATCCCCCAGCAGTGTCTGGATGCTACCCAAATCTCTGCTAATTGGCCCCAGGAGACCCCCCATTCACTGCACCCTCATCAGTTTTCTGAGCCCAAGGGGGCAAAAAAATCCCTGGATGGTGTGCGTGGGGGGGGAGCACTTTGTATACACATAAAAATATCATAGCTTTGGATATCAGCTAGCACCTCATATAACTAAAGAGCCCACCCAGTGCTGACACCACCAGGAACATCCAGTTTGCCCCTGCACAGACAAAAGGATGGGACTTGTCCCTCAGGCTGGGTTTTGCCCAGTGTTTTCCAGGCAGAGATGGAAATGGGGAGCAGGTGGGAGGAATTGAAACTGGCGCAGGGTATTTTTGACAGCGGGTAATAAAGGATTACAGTCTGAAAGACTGAGATTCGGGGCTTTCATGCTGTTAGCATAATAATGAACTGCCAGCCCCAAGGTAGGCGAGATGACCTGGAAGTCTGGTCTTCCAGGAAGTGATATCAATCACTCCCAAGCAACTCGACCCCATCCCTAATTCGCCACAAAGGCAATGGTTCTGCCAGCAGTACTGGGGGAGGTGGCAGGAGAAAGTTTCCCCCCTGGGTTTAGCTCCTGCTCCAGCTTCAGGAGCAGCAGCCAGCCAAAAAAAGGCAGTTTCGATCTGATGAATGTTGGCACTGAAGGTCTTCTCTTGCTGGCTGCTTCCTCCCATGAACAACGTGCTTTGGGCCCCTGTGCCACCATCCCGACACCATCTCTCCTTTCTCTGTCTGGTGCTTGATGAGGTTCTGGTTGGCTTCTCCTATGAGTTTGTGTCAGCTGAGTCCATCTCTGCCTTGTTTATTTGCTTTCTACTGACTTGTGGCTAATCAGAACTTTACTGGCAGAAGCAACCCCACCTATAGCAAATGTTGGAGACGGGGACTGTGCAAACAGCTGACTTTTCATTGCATTTGATAACCGACTTCCCAAGATAAGATTAATTCTGAGTTTATCTTAATTTGCTTCCCACAAGAAAACTGTAAATATATATATTTAAAAGGTTTTTTGGGTCAGGAAAACATTTCATTTGCCTCAGAATGCTTGATTGTTTTTGTTTTCCCCACTTTAATTATTGAATATGGTTATCTTTTGAAACGGAGCTCTGTTTCCAAATGAAATGTCAGAGATTTTTTTACTTGAGAATATCAAGGAAGAAGTGTTTTGATGTTTCATTTTTTTCCTGATTTTGTTGCCAAACAACCCAATTAATCTAGTGTGAGTTTGCTATTAGTTTAAGTCAATTGTAATTTTTTTTTTTAAAAGAAGAAATGCCTTCCCTTGAAAATACCAAACCAGTTGTCTAAGAGTGGAGGGCTGTTTGGTAACACATGCTCCAACCTATTGCAGGTGCCGTATAGGCACAGGAGCAAATCTGCATTGCTGCAAAGAGCCTATAGCTGATGGGTAAGAAAGCAAAGATCGCTTTTCCCATGGTACAGCCGGGAGCAGAGGCAGAGGGTGAAAAGCAATGAAGGACATTTGTGGCAGAGCAGGATTTTGCGTGTCTTCCTCTGGTAGCACAGGATGGCTTATGGAAGATGGGAACTAGAACTGTAAATATGAAAACTCTCATTTCTAACCTGGCAACAACAGTTTCTCTTGGGCAAATTGCAGAGATCTTACTGAGACCCCAGAAAGTACCTGGAAATGTTCCCACACATAAATACACTTGACATCTGCCATTGAACAGTCTGTTGTGTGAAATGGAGCAAAATGCAGTGAATTTTGTATCAGCTTTCTACTTTGTGATTGTCTAAGTTCACTTGCTATATTCTTCCCATTTTTTAATGCATTTTTTTGCATCTTTGCTCCAGTTGGTCCTACAGTGACCTTGTGTCCAAGGAAAGGTGCTGTTGCCGCAAGGGTTGGGGAGTTTTGGCAAGGCTGCTGGATGCTGCCAAACTGTGTGGTCCCTGCTGCCTCCCAGAATGACAAACAGCTTCTCCAAAGCCTTTGTGGCACCTTCTGTGCCCTGGCCAGGGAGTTGGGGATGTGTCTCCTTCTGATGCAGATATAAAAGGACATCCCCAGAGCCTCCTCTCAGACTTTAAACTTGAGGTTTAACAGTTTTTCTGTTGTCTGTTATTTTCTGGTTTGTGCTTTTTGTGCTCAGCACCTGACATGTAGAAAATGTGCTTTTAAGGACAAATAAGTTATCATGATGGCGGTAATAGTCATAATAAATTACACAAGCCACAGGAATCACTCCCAAAGACCCTGGGGGAGCTGGGTGCCCATGTTTTGTTTTGTTCATGGCAGATCCCCTCCAGGTTTTGGTGCTTTGCATGTCCCCCTCTTCCACGGGACTGCGTGGGATGGAGGCAGAAGCTCGGTGTAGGCAGCTGCTTTTCCCATGAACTTCAGCCTCTCTGCCCCAGCAGCTCCCAGGGAAGAACCTCTGGCTGGCAGGCCCCCAGCAGCTGCAGTGTGGGTGGTGGAGACAGGACTCAAGGGCTATGGAGAAAGCTGGGTGCTGTGAACATAAGCTGGTCTCACCAGGGCTTGGCCACTGCTTTCTGCAGGAGCTGGTTGGATATCGGTGAAGTTCATCCTTCTGGAAGGAGTTAGTGACAGACCTAAACATCACTTCCACCCCACTTACATCTGCCTATATATGACATGTGAAACCAGCCAGCTTGCGTTTTTCTACTTTCAGTGAGTGCAGAAAGTAAATAAATGGACTAAATAACAGAGCAGTGTTGCCAATTCAAGTGACTGAAAACTGTGAGCCAGGGGAAAAAAAACAACTTAAAAATCATGTTATTTTTGGGAAACTGATAACACGAGATTTCCATTTGCCTCTTGTCTTTTGAGCCTGTTCAGCTTGGCTTTTTTGTTCAACCTGGCTAGAAACCTATTATTTTGTTTAAATGAAAGATGATCCTGATACATGGCTGAAGAAGCGGTTGAAAAGCAATCCTGCCAGCTTGCGCAAGAGAATTGCAACACTGGAGAATAGCAGCTTAGAAGTTAAAAGTTCTTTCTCATCTAATAACCCAAAGTTGTTATTAAGCACCCCCAGGTAAGAGGGAAAGCAGTACACAGCTCTCACTTCAGAAGTGACTCTTGAATAGGAATGCTTTTACCATAAAACTTTGCATATTCAGTAATTCCTTCTTTGTGCACAGAAGCCTCATTAAACTATGGTCAGCTACCTGTCAGACTTGTTATTTGCTAGAAGCTCCTGCCTTGCTGGGACAATTTCAGGAGGCATTTGCCAAGCGACTGGTTTACTACATCAAGGCATATGCTCTGGGCAAGGTTTGGTCTCTGCAGTGGGTGGGTGTAAGCAAGAAAGAGGAGCGAGAGAAAGAGATGTGATTTGTCTTGTGGAAGTGGAATCGAGTCTGGATAAAAGGCAGCAGAGATAAGTGAAAACACTTGACTCTCCCGCTCCAGGTGTCCTAGGAGCATTTTCTTTTAACTGAGTGGACCATTGTTTGCTGAGCATAACCTCTTGCTTCCCTTTGTAAGTGTGCTACCCACTTTAATTAAGAGGGATGAAAATGGAATATTTCATCTTGCAGAGGGGGCAGGAAGGGACGCAGCTGAGGCCACTCTCCCGCATACAGCACCACTCAGCTTGACATAATCAACTGTCATCATTTATACTCACTTTGCAGCATAATATGGGATGGGCAGCAGTTGCATTGGCTTAAAATAGCCCAAAGATGACAATTGCTACAAGGCAGGGTTCGTCTGGACTGCACAAGCCCTGATCAGGTTGTACCCTGGCTCTCAGACACAGAATGACCCAACACCCCTTTGGTGCATGCTGCCTGGGCCACAGATCTGTTGAGAAAGCCAACACAGGGCTGAGCATCAGCTTGGGGCTGTTGGACTGCAAGTGGGGACATTTGCCACCTGTCTGGTTTGGGCAGTTGGGTGGTGAGTTGAAAAGCAGAAAGCAAGAGGAGAGGCAAGCTTTAATACTTAAATAAGGAGGGCACTGCCCATCCTGAACTGGGATGAAACCCTGAGCAGTGCACCTGCAACAAGGGGTGCCAAAGGGATGTGGAACAAACACTGAGACCAGGGCACGTGTGAGCCCTTCAGTCCTACAGACATTTGCAGCAGTGTGCACTAGATAGTTAACTGCCTGTGTCGCCAAGCGTTTCCACACGTACTCGCTTCTTGGAGGTTTGATGTGTTTGGCATATGCACGCCTCCCTCCAGATAGTGCACAAAACCAGTGAGCTGCTTTGTGTGCCTGTATATGTGCGCTGTGGATTACAGTCACCTTTGTGCTAAGGGTGAACATATGGTTTATGTATTTCAGAGATGGGAACATGAGATTGTAACATGATGTGTGCTGCACAGGGGTGAAACCATTTTAGAGCTCAGTGTCTGGGTTGTTGGTTCTCCAGAGCTTGAAAGAAATGGGGATGTGTTAAACTGGGTAATTTCAGAAGTCGCCTATGCTGTCCATCTTCATTATTTTTCCTCATGGCATTGGCAGGAAGGATCTTGGACAGAATCTGGCAGGGAAGGGATCAAAACCCTTGTTCAGGGTTGGCAGAACTCCTTTGAGTCATGCTCACATTAAACCCTCAAAACTCAAATGCAAGCGCAGGGAGGTGAATGCTGAGCAGATGGCTTCCCACCACTGCACCCAGCGATCCCCTTCCCTCTCACAGAAGCTGAGGGGATAGGAGTCCTACAGGGAAAGGCACAGGATGAGAAGTTAGTTGGGGTTTGGGTTTCTGCTAGGTTCCTATTGTTTTAACAACCAGGTCTAGAAACTAAAGTGAAGATTCCTATTGACATGAATGAACTTTACAGCCAATTCTGATTTAACTTCAAACCAACTCTCAGGGCAGGAGCTAATGTGGACTTTATACAACACGCAGGATGTTTTCACTAATATTGATGGGTAACATGCCCCATTCATTGATTTGGTGCTTTGGAAAATACACCTAGGTACATACGAATACCTAGAAATGAGCTTTTCTCCTTCCTATTGCCTCATTCTTCCTACTGTGGCATTTCCACAAGAAGTTGCAGAAATTGTGGGGGAGGTGCAGGTGGGGAAGTCTGGCAGTCTTCAAGAACAGTCTATTCTTGCTGTCCCAGACTCTCTGAGGATTGCAGTAGATCTTCAAGATACTACCAGATACAGCTTTTGCCTTTGTATTTTTCATTAGTTCTCTGATGGCCTTTCAAAGGGAAGAAACACTCTGAAAATGGGCTGTACAAATACTCTATTTTCCATCTGGAGAGAGGAAGTGGTATTTTTTAATGCCTGCGATTAGTCTGCAGTAATTTGTTTGTTTGCCTGTTTGCTTTTTTTCTCCCCAAAGTGAAAACACAGAAAATGGTGTTTTGCTGCAACCTGAAATGCAACCTTTTGTTTTCATGCCTTAGTAATTGAAGGTTTAAGTTATTGCTGCTACAGCCTTTTTCCCAACATTAAATCAGTAATTAATGCTCACTTGCCCAAATGTTAGGGGATTTGAGCTCCCGTGTACAGGAAAGTTTCTTGATCACCATACGAGAGAGGGAGAGAGAGACCCCTCGGTCCCTCCTACTGCAGCGTTTCTCTTGCATGGGCTATTTTAGTATTCACTCAGCTGGAAAGCGAGCATACGGCAGATTCTCCAGCTTGGTGGTTAGGGCATGCATTTGGGAAAGAGAATCGCTCAGTTCCAGTCCTTGCTTCAATGAACCTGACATTGAAAAGCTGACAATGAAAGCAGCTTTATTAATATTGCCAGCTCAGAGTGTTCAAAAATCATGTGTCAATCTCCTAAATGTTGAGCTAGTAGAAAATACATCTGTACCTTTGTCTTCTTTTTGTTTCCTTTTCGGGTTGTATCTTTTGAGGGACAAGTTTTCAGACTTTATCTTATGGCCATGACCAGGGCTAGGAAAAGCTGTGTGCATAAACCCTTCCCCTGCCTTTACAATAATCCCCTTGGAGGGAGTTTTTCCTCCTCATTTTGTTTTAGCAGCACCTTTGTGCCCCTCAGCAGAAGAAATAACCTTTTAGTGAAGGTGCTTCTAACTCCAGGGCAAAAGAACCATCTCCTCCCCAAAATCCTTGCCTCCAAAGGGGATATTCATACCTCCCTTTTACTCTAGTGCTGAATTCAACTCACCAATTTAAAAAGAAACAACCTTGAAATGTCTTTTACGCATTTAGGACTATTTCAGACTGAAATGATTGCTCATGTTTAGTTTGCAGCAGAGCCTGACCAGATTTGCTCTCAGCGACCTCATCTGAGCATCATTGTCAAGTTATTTTTTCTGCTTTCTCTCTCTATATCAATATTGAACCAACAACTTGTCATTAAACAAACAGGTCCCTGCTGACCTAGCATTTAAATTTCAACCTTAACCCATTGCCTGGGAAGATTCAGTGGCACATCTCAGTAAAATAAAAAACTTCTGTGAAGATGATGAAAAGGTATCAGAGCCTATGGGGATACACCAGGGCAGCCCAAAACAAAAGACAGACATCATGGGACAGTTGAAGAACTCTGTATTATTACCAAATAACAAAGGCTGGGATCAATTTTAGCTTTCAGCTCTACCTGCTGCTCCTTGGTAACCCTACCCCACATTAACACCACCAACCAGTAGCTGCTCATGTATAATGCATCTTTACTAACCTGCAGTGAAAGGCACTGAAGTGTAATACATGTGAGCAAGGTAAGAGAGGGTGTGGAGGAAGGAGCTATCCTCTGCCAACGTTAGCTGACCTGAAGCCACCCAGGGATGCTCTGGTCACATACCGGAAATTACAGACATGGGAGTGGGTTTTCTTCAGGCATTCGTCTCCTACAGCTCCTGCCCCAAACGCTGGGTCTGAGCCTGAGAACATCACTTGGAGCTTTGTGCAGTGTGCGTGGGCTTCTCACTGCACAGGGGACAGATGAGATGATTTGGGGAAGGTGCCATTTTGCTCATTCCCCACTTCTGCCATTAACATTAGAGGAATAGGGTCTCAGAGGCAGTTAAGCTAGCATTTTTTAAATTTATAAACAAAATAATCAACCCTTCCAAAAGCAACAGGGCATCTCCATTTATTTAGAAAGAATATGTGAAATGCAAAAAGCCTTCTCTTTGCATCTGGTGGTTCCAAAATAATGAGCTGAAGTGGGTTAGAAGAGTGAAGTAGTTAAAATTAATGTTGCTTTTAAATTCACAACATTTGAAGAAGTCCTTAAAGAATTCCTACAGGCGCCTTAGTGACGGATTTCAAACCAGCTTCAGTTCAAAACATAACATGCTCTGGTGTGATCCCAAGAGAGACCAACATCATATGTTTTTATTTTGAGTTATTATGCATAATAAGGTCATGTTCCAGAGACAAGACCACTCTAAGATGCATGACTTCAATTTTGGAAAATAATTCCCTTTCCTACACTGAATGTTCCATTCTTTTCAGGCTCAAAAGAGTTGAAGAAAATGAAACAGCCTTTAAGAAGCAGTCATATGCTCACCTATGGCTTCCTACATCGCCAGCTGTAACCTTCACAACATTTAACTGTTATTCCTCACTTGGATATTTTAAAGATTAGTCATGCCCATTAATATCTTGGTTCTAGCCCGTGTCTTGCTGAATGGTGTGATATGATACAAACTATGATTCATAAAAGTTCCATGGAAGTGACTCGAGAGATTTGGGATTTTCGAACAATTTTTTGAAATGTTAATGGCTGTTTAAGAGCAACAACAAGCAATTTCAGCTGGGAATGATTCAGTTGAAAATGTTCTTAAGCAAGTTGGTAGAAGTCAGAGAGACTTGGGGAAAATAGGAAAACTGGTGTTTTGCTAAAACAGTTCAGAGTGGGAATTGCAACTTCTTTAGAAGGAAAAATATTCCAGTAGACTATAAAATGCTTCCCAAACCAGAGACTTTCCGAAGTAACTTGCTTGCACATAAGCAGGATGAGGGACTGGATAAGTGGCTGGAGGGACTCCAGCTTTATCCCCATGGTAGAGGGACGCATTCAGCAATGGTTGCACTGCCTTTGGGAGCCCCAGCATGGGCTCTAATAGAACAGAGGGTTTGTATCTGTATTTTGTTAGCCTGCCTGATCCAGCTACTTGGGATGATACTGAGTTGCAGTGTGAAGTCCAGATTCCTGTGCACATAGCAGCTGGAAAGGCTGGGTTCAGGTTGATGGGGAGGCTTCGGTTTCTCACTCAAGACCTTGGGCAAGTCACCTCATCCATGAAATGGGGATAATCATGTTTCTTTTCTTGTCAGAGAACTGAAAAGTTAAATGCATTAAGAATTACAAGGCTGAATAAAGGGATCTATAATAATATATAATAGACCTATATACAATAACAGATCTATAGAAATAATATTCTTGATCTGGTTAGCTTTGTGTATTCTCAAGTGCTTTGTCTTAACCAATGATTTAGCTCAAGCTAGATCACATAATACATCTTCATGCCCTAATCTAGAAGAAGCTTTCTGAAGGGGAAAGCCAGATTCCTTAATTTCAGTCTGAAAAAGAAAAAGATCATCTAATTTAGGAAAACCAAAAGGAACTGGCTGCGTTCATGCAAATGATCTTTCAAATGGGGATGTGTCATTGGCTCTCCCCTCTTCACCACCTCTAATCCTTACCTGGAAAGGCACAGGGGCCATTTTTATTGTGATAAAGTTGGCTTTGCAACTCTTGTCTTGCAAACAAGCTGGTGAATAAAGGGTAAGTCCTGAATAGTAATTGTAATGCAAGGAGTGAGACCCGAGAAAGAGGATTAGGTGGAGGAAGGACCTCACTTGTGACGGTAGCTGGTGCAGGGACCTCACTTGTGACAGTAGCTGGCATCAGGCACACGAGGTTGTTGCAGGCAGTGGGTGCTCAGTGTGCAACCCTCCGTGTTCCCTCTGTGAAGGTGGCTTTGCTGCAGTCATGCATGCCTGGCACGCGGTTTACTGCTAACAGAACAAGCCTTCCCCTGCAGCAATAACCTTACAAGTGGCCAAGACCAAGCTGTAAAGTTTTCCAAGGCCACCGCTGCATAAATAACACATTGCAAAGGCTCGATTTAAAGCCCAGAGAGTCGTAGATGTTCCACAAGGCCAGAAAGCAGAGAGAGGCAAGGTTGGGGCACAGTTTATTTCACAAGCATAGAACCGGGAAGTCTGGGCTGTATTTACCCAGCTGGAAGCAGGCTTCACATCTATTTATTCCTAGGTTTTGCCTCAGGTGCATACACTCCCATTAGGGCTAAATAGCCGGAAAAGGCCAAATACATCTGAGGTCACTTTTGGCTAATTAACACGGCAACAAGTACTGATTAATTAGTTTGGGCCTGAAATTAGCTGAGATAAGTTTTGCAACAGTATAAGCTATAGATTTATGAGCGCTGCTTCTCCAAGACAAGCAATACTCTGAAAACATTGTTTGTGCAGAAACCTTCCTTCACCCTGCAAATTACTACCTGGGTTTCTCAGAACTTCAAGAGTAACTATTTTATTTCCTTTAAATGGATGTGTTTCTTTTTACCTGATGGAAAAACTTACCTTACATGGCATCCAGCAACAATCACTTGCCTTATCATGAACGCTTCTACTTGATGTGTTCCTGTATGCTAGAGCAAGTTAAAAACCTTTTGGAGATTGAGGTCCAGATTTTCAGAACTGCTGAACATCGCAGCAGGCAAAAGGTGTTGAGGTCCCAGTGAAAAACCTAACGTCCTCTAGTCATCAGCATGCTTAATACACAGACTTGATGACTTTAACAACTTGGTCAGTGAACTGCCAATTTTGGTGATGACTTACTACCGTACTAATGTAGGCTGTGGTGTACCTGAGTTCTGGATACCCAGCAGTCCAGGCTGTTGTACCTGCAAAATCTTGGGGAAATTCCCATTATGCCCATGTGGAGCAGCTCTGCTCTTTGCAGTGTATATGCCATAGGTATACAGCAAACACTTTATCAGACTGATAATTATAAAGTTGACATATGCATGAACAGCGATGTTTAAGAAATATTGGACTTTCTGCTTTAAGGCCTGCTGACACTGCCAGGTCAGAAAGTGTGCAACAGAGAGGCCTCTGCCAATGCTAAGGAAATATATGTGCCTACATCAGTACATTATATGAGACCTCGCTGTACTGTAGATACCCTGCCATGTGTCCTTCTGTGGTGAGGAGCAAAAAGCCCTGTTTCTGGTCATCTCCCAGGCCAGGTCCCCAGGGCATCCCATGGCTGGGGCATCTCATTTGCAGACTACTTTAGCAGAAGGGCCCACCAGTAGGTCTGGATCAAATATTCCCTTTGCAAGACATTTATTTTGTGTTTGGCTTCCATTGTCTATCAAACTGCAACCACTTTTGAAATATAAACTTGCAAATGGGAGTAGCTTCCTATGCCCCAGTCTGAGAGATCAGCTCTGCTCCTGCTGCCTTGCAGCAGGTCAAGAAGCAGGATTTCTGTTTCATGGGACTTTTTAGCATTAATTTTTCTTCTAGTCCAAATCAGGTTGAAACCAGGAGTGTTCACATTTCCTATGAGCTGGAGGCTGTCAGCAGAGATGCACAATACAGAAAACATCTGCTAATAAAGAAAAATTCACTGATCAGCTACAAGTGACTGCCAGTTCTTAAGTACAGAGCTGACCCATGATGTCCCTGGGGCAACAGGGGTACCCAGAGCGGGAAAGATCACTCAAGTCTAAATATGCTGTAAACCTAGCAAACCCCCTCAAACCCACAAAGTTTTAAATTATGTGCTTAAGCCTCGGTGACTAGCAGATGTAGTTGTCATGTCATTTGCTATTACATTTTGTAACTCAGCACTCCATCCATCCATCCATCCCTCCCTCATAACTCTTCCCCTCTCAGCTGCTTTTGGCTGGACCACCTTGCAGACCTGTGGTTGCTGTGCTGGGCAGGGTGGCCCCAGTGGGTGCCAGGTACAACACCATCTGCTTTGGGTTAAAAAGCTTCAGGTCCCTACAAAGGTTTGCACGTAAGAGCAGACAGCATGAAGCAGCACTGAGCTGCCAGGCTGCTCTCTTGTACAGCCATCAGCCACCTCCAATAGCAGTCACAGAGATTATGTCCAGGGTAGCTCGCTGGGGCTGTTATTATTTCACTCCAGCCCATCCTGCACCAAAGTGAATAGCAGAGAACATCTTCCCTCACCACGGTGCATATCTGAACTCCATTAAATCTAGATGATGATGATTATAAATAATCCATCTCATGCAATTTTTTCCTTATTCAGCTTTTCTCTTTTGCCAGTTTGATAGGATTATTTTGTAAGTGATTATCAGATTTTAATAAGTACCGTCCAGAGGGACTCCATAGAAGTTTGTCTGAAGCACATTTTTGCCACTGAAGCCTCTTTAGTTGCAAGTTTTTCTCCACCTCTTTTCCTTTGCTTTTAGCTGAAAGGAGCTGGCAGAGCTGGCTGTTGCCCAGAGCCAAGAAGCATTAGAACCGGTCTGGCAGGAGGCTTCTCTTCCTTGATGGGACTCTTCTTAAATGAAAATTTATGTGAAACTGCAGGGCCTTCATTAAGTGAGTCACACAATTAGTAAAAAGGTGTGTGTTGCAAAGGGTCTGTTTATCCCAGTAATGACAGAAGCCAGAGTCCCCCAGCCATCACGCAGAAGCGACCCTACAGCAGCTAATGCTAATGCAGATGGAAACCTCAGAGAAGACCCTGCAAACCAAAGTCCTTTGGATTTTTTTTGCCAAAGACGAAGTCATTAACCCTGATGCATCACTTCATTCCATTTAATGTAATTTCTGGGAATCAACTGCAAATTCCTGTGGTCATTAGTGTTCCCATCAGGGCAGCCTACACAGGGCAGCAGTTGCATGCCACAAGCCCATGCTCTCCAGGTAGTTATAGCTGTGTATTGTTCCACTTTACAGCCTGCTTAGATCCTTTCTGCACCATTGTCATGTGCTGCTAAATGGCTGCCTCATGTCCTACCCCAGAAGAAATGAGTAACACAGATCCTCAGACTTAAAAGCATTAAGTGTTGTTTTATTGGGAGCTAACACAGACCAAAGTCTTCTGCTTGTATTCCCGTTGTCATGTGATTGCTCCAACATCCAGGTTATGCTTTGTAATCCTGTTATCCCAGAGCTGCTTGATAACATCTTGTCCCATTAGTCTGCTCCTGACCCATGTTCTTGTAGCTTTTCTTTGCCACTTTCTCCTACGACACCTTTTCCCTTTTTGTGATTTCCTCTCTGAGCTTCTTTTACATGCAACCACAACTAAATCCTTACCAGGTTTCATCATCCATTCTGCTGCTTCTGCTCTATTTCCTGTGAAGTCTGAGCTGGTTTTCTCACTGGATGCATCAGTATATTGTCTAACTATATCATAACACCTAATCCATTTTCTTCTCAGTTGTATACTTGGGAGAAACCCTCAAATTTCAGGCTCTCTCTCCATTGTCCTGCTGCATGCCAAGATAGCCCCAAAATAAAATGGTCATATAAAACTGACTCTTAGCCTTACTGGGACACAAAGTGGCCCATGCAGCTTAGCAGAGGCTAATGGAGTCAGTTGGCCATTTCAGTTTCCTCAGCTGGTAGTGAAGAGAAAAGGGATCCCCAGAGAGCAATTCACCCCCAATGTTTTAAGTCTGGATGAATCACATTTTTCAAAAAGTGCTTGTTTCTCTTTGGCTTCTGCTATTTTCAGCCTGCTGGGACTTAAAAGTTCAGTGTAGTCTGCAAACACTGACACCTCTATTTGACATATTCACGTCACATATTGCACTTTGAACAGTGATACAATTAATAGTGATAACACCTTGTTAACTCTTAAGACTAGAGAAGATAGTAATGATGAATTTAGGCTGATCACAAGCTGATCTGATCAGCTGATCATATGAATTTAGGCTGATCATATGAATTTAGGCTGATTAGATCACAAGCTCAGGCTTTTGAGAGAGACTGGAAAGTTGCATTGCATGATAGGCACTCGTTCCCTAGTTATGTCACAATAAATTCAGAATCAAACCATCAGCATATCTGTATTCATTTGACATTCACATCAGGTTATGAAAACAGATTTTAAGCCCTCGCTTGCTCTTTAAACCCGAAGCACTGCTTGCTGCACCGGATAGGCATTTGTCAGTAGAAGGTCCTTCCTTCAGTGGCCTCTGAGCTCCACACCTTGCGTGCAAGACGTAACAGTAATAACAGATTTCTGCACATGTTGCTTCATTTGTGGTTAATACACAGTGGAACTGGGAAATTAAGCAGACCTATAAATAGCAGGTCTTATAAATACACCTGAGCTTTCTGAGCATTGGACCACCAGAGTTGGAGCTGAACACCTTCAGCCCCTCTGAGGAGACATTATGAACAGGGCAAAGCAGTCAGACCTCCTTTCCACCTCCCCACCAAGAAAAAGGTCCATAGGTGCCAGGCAGGCCCCATGGGCAGGCAGGAACTGGGTGCTGCCTGTCTGGACACAGCTGCTGGCAGCATCATCCACCAAGGAGGAGGGTGTACACATGGATGTGCAGAGGCTTAGAAGTGGCTCAGTGACAGCCAGCCCCTGTAGCTGCCTCTGTGGTGTCAGTCCCACTGTGATGCTCAAGAGAAGTTTTGGGTTGCCCTAGCTTGCTGTCTTATTACAAAGGCCCTCAAGGGAGCAGGGTGGACCTATGGGCTGGGATAGGCAGGGAGCTCTCCTGCATCAGCCTTTTCCCTGTGCTACTCCCAATTTGGGGACAGAAATAAAAACCAAGGGTTAGCTGAAATCAGCATTTCCTGGGTGGAAGTTGGAGGCTACAGTCACTCTGGGTTTGAACTGGGAGAACAGAAGCTGTTTGAATTGCAGACATGAGCCTGCCCAGCCTGAGCAGAACCCTGCGCATGTAGCCCCTCGGGACTCAGCCTGGGCTCCAGTGACTGCAGTCACCCTCCATCACCCTGTAGCAAAGGGGAGAAAGGAAGAAGGGTTTGGATGGAAGGTTGAAAGCCAGTGATTAATGTGTCAAATGGGAGGAGGAAATTGAGTTTCCAGGGAAGGAGGAAGAGTGAGTGTAACAAAGGTGGGGGGATGTCAGCAGCTGGTCCTCAGAGCACCAGGGCTCAGGCCGTGTGGTTTTCTGTGGCTCTGTAGAGATGGATGGACTCTAGCAGGCTCTGCCCTTGCTGGGTCCCTCACTGGGTGTGCTCCCATGTCCCCATAAGCCCAGGCTTCTTCTGGTTCCCTCTGAAAGTTCCCTGAATGCAGTCTGGGTGGTGATGGGATGGAGAGAGACAGGGGACAGATCACCAAAGCATTACCTATGTGTGCTTTAGTGCATAAGGAGGTGCAGGCTCCAGGTGAACCTTTCTCTGGAGCAACTCTTCCATGGCATCTCTCTGCTAGGAGGGCCGAGCTCCTTTTTGCATGTTTCCTCTCCAACCTGGCCACCTGGTTTTGCAGGACTGGTAGGAGCTGCATACCTGGAGCAGCAATGTCTTAGTCCAGTCTAGCATAGGTGATGAGCCAGAATTGGGGAGGAGACATTCACACATGCATGTGCCCACACACAGCTTGAGCTCATGAGCTTCTTCCCCTTAAGAAGCCAAGATGAAGAGGCATGGAGGAAAGGTTTAAAGATTTGTCAAGCAGGGCTCAGTGGTGGCTCTGGTAATGTTGTTTCATAGGAATGAGTACATAATATTGCATACTTGTATGTTTAAATCAGTCACAGCCCCTCTGCCTCCTCCACATGTAGATCCCATCAATAGCAGCTTTATGCAGGCAGGAACATAACCTGGGGACTCGAGCACTAACACGGTGTCAAGGGAAGTTAGTGCAAATTGCTCCATCGGCTGGACATTAAAGCAAGGAGTGATATCACTCTTAAAATAAGAAACCTAACGTAATGTACTTTAATAGCTGAATAATTGCTATGAGCAAAGAAGGAGGCTTTTGTGAAAGAGGATCAGTGAAAGCCAGGAGTGAGTGCTCATGACATCACGGCAATGCACAAGAGAAACTTTATTCTCACAGCTCCGCAAAAATGGCTTGTCAAGCTGCCAGTCCCAGATAACTTGGTGGGAGACATTAGAGAAGAGTTAATAAGATGATTGATTTACAGCTGGAAAAAATTAAAGAGCCTGAAAATTGACAGACTGACATTGTTTGAAAGATTCGCAAGAAGCCTCCCCCACTTCTTTCAAAAAGGGAGGTCAAATGCTTCCATCAGTCTTTTGCACCCAAATTTGGAGTTTGCAGCATTTCAACAGGTATTTTGGGGACCTTGCTGTCAGTTCCCCTTCATGGGAAATAGTTGTGAAGCTATTATCATCCTAATTTAGCTATGTAAAAATGGATCTTAAAAGTCTGTACCTTCTTATGGGAAGAAGTGGGTTTAAAATACTTTAATTTACCAGCTGTGGATCAGATCCAAGACCTTTATGAAACTTCTGCATTTCTTATTGCTGGATTTGAGTGCAGTGTGTTTTCTTTACTTGTCAGGAAAAATTGTCAACTTTGTCTCAACTCTGTATATATTTTTACAGTGGTTTGCTAGCACAAGGGAAACTAAGAGTCCTTTCACAACTTTTGGAGCTGGTCCATCATATTTTCTAAGAATTTACTTTGTAAAAGTACTTGTTAAGATTGAAGCACATGGTTTACTGTTGATAGAAACAAAATCCCACGGACACTGCATTGTGTCTTTGCAAAGAAACAACCTTTATTCTTAAGAGTGACATTTCTCAGACACAATGGTAGAGTCAGCTCAGTTGTCTTCAGCAAAAGGCAAATGCATTAATTGAAAGTAATTATTGAGAGACAATACTTTTAAGTTTTCAATCTTCAACCACCCATCAGAGTTAAGAACAGGTTTTTATTTTTAGTATCATTATGTTTGATCCGTCAGTTATACAGCTAATAAGGGACAAGTCTGGCTTTCAGAAATCTTTCATGGGTTTCCAAAGACATAAAACAACTTGATTCAAACTGAATTTAATTCAGACTACACATGAAAAAAAAATAAAATCTCACAAATGCATGTGCAAGTTGAGAATAATGATGTAAGATGTAATGAACAGAAATCAGAAGGATATGACATTTCAGATAAAGAGGAAAGAAAGGGAAATAAGGCCAAGCATCAGCAATATACACTTTGAGGTAACAAGAAATGTAGTAACATTATGTTCATAACTCAACTCTGTTATTGAAGCCACTTAGGAAAGTGAGTGTCTGAAAAACAGCAACATGATGAACTTAAGACTCTCTCAGAAAAAAAAAAAGTAAACTCTCTGTTAGCTTTCACATGAGATAAGTATCAAGCTGTTTGGATTTTGGAGTTAAATGGAAAGGACCGAGGTAAACTATAGAGGGAGAGCAGCTGAAGAGGTTTGTTGAAAACTTTTTGGTGTTTGAATTGGACAGACTCGGAAGCCAGCTGAGTTTTCCTGAGAACTTCTCTCTTTATTTAAGACATATTTAGATCTTATCTTCATCAGACAAATCGTTGGTGTATCAACAGTCTGTTGGGTTATCCCAACTTTTGGAGTCTAGTAGAGTAGATCTACTTAAAGAGTGGTGCCCTGTGCTAAAAACCTCCAAAACAACTCAACAACTCTCTCATGATAAAAATACCCCTCAGTTTTACCTAAATGTATGCTGGCATGTCAAATTAATTTCATTTCCTCCTTTGGAATAAGAGACAAGTGATGCATGTGATGGCTTTTGAGTAAGGAGGCTTTTGACAGTGTTTGGATTGATGCTCTCATAACTTAGGACAGCACTGTCTGGAGGAAATCACTGTCTGAAAGATGTAATTTGGATATACAATTGGTTGAAAACACCTTATCAGAGCAAAAATTATCTTAAGAAGTCAAGTACCTGATTAGGAATCTAGCAATGTAACATTCAGTAAAACCTGTAAAATGGTACATTTAAGAAGAATACAAATGCACAAGTACCACATCAAAATTAATTGACCGAAGAACAGTATGGCATAAAAGTGGATTGCAAGCTAAACATGGGCCAATATTGCAATATAATGCCAATTCTCAGTCAAATCTCATTCAGGGATGTATGAAGAAAATTTCTTTGCTTTCTTAGTACGTTTCAGGTCTTGTCCAAAACACTGTGTCCCACTGTGTCCCACTTTGAATCCAGCACTGTCAAAAAAGACAGAGACAAGTTAGAGGCTGGAGGTCAGCAGAGCAATGCGAGGTGCAGGAAAGCCCAGCTGCAGAGAGCAGCCAAGGAAGGTCAAGGTGTTTTGTCCAGAGGAGAGGAGTGTGAGGTGACTCCATGACAGCAAGGAGATGTTTGAGGAGATCAGTGACTTGCTGGTGCCTTTGCACTGCAGGAAGAAAAACCCAGCTGTGTTACTGGGGTTTCTGCAGCCCAGCAGAGGAGTTGTAAAGTGAGTGGCTGAAACTTCTCACTTTCTCTGGAAAACCTCTTAGAAAACCTCATTATAAAGTGTATCACAAGTGCCATTTCCCAGGTGGGCAGCAGTGAGGAGGTGTGGGGATGCTGGTCCTGGATCGGGCCCTGGCAGCAGCGAGGTCCCAGCAAGGGCTGTGAGGAGCCACCAACAGCAAGGGACATGGCTCTGTGTCTGCCCAGCTCCCGCCCACAGAAATCAGCAGAGAAAGGGCAAACCCAGAGCTATCCTGGCCCATTTTTGCAAGAAAAAAAAATGGGGCTATAGAAAGCAGTACATGCCTAATGTACCTAATGCCATCTTCCTAATTGTAGAGCATCTGTATTCTTCATCCGGGACATTTTCATAATACCAATTTACTTTTAGTGAAAACATTTTTATTTTCTCATATTATTTTTTATTGAATATTTTCTAACCCCAGTGAAACTTTTTCTTTCCTTGTATCCTGCTTGGTTTTTAGTGTTTCACTTTTCTGGAGAGGTGTGAGGTACGATCACTCGCGGAGCAAGCAGTCAGGCAGTCCTTTCAAATGCCAGACTGATCATCTTTTTAAAATTAAAAGCCCAACTAAACCAGAAAGCAGCAGCTCAGGGGTGGGAGTCACAGAGAGATTATTGCTAAGAAGAGCAAAACAGGGGGATAAAATGTCTAGCGTTTGAAAAGTCCTTTCCATAATGACACAGTCCTCTCTGTCTGCAGATGACAGAATAAATTAAAAAATATTCCTGCCAGCCTTAAAGATACTGCTTTAGGAAATCTAAGGTTGCCTAATGGACTGGAATATAATCTCCATGTTTTCAGATTCCCCTATTTTACCCAAATCATTCACTTCAGTAATTAAAGGATAATGAGCCGAACAGTTTTCCCCTTTATAACCAACCCTCTCTGGATAGAGATTCAAAATAATAATTAAAAAAAAAAAAGGAATCCTGTCTACTGAACATGCCTGCAGATAATAGGAATATCCTTCACTTTCCCTCTCCTGGGGTTTCCTAGATGCCATCTATCAGTCAGCTGCCATACCGTGGGATGTTATTAGGGGCCAGTGAAGAGGCTGCCCTCATGCAGAATGATCCATCAAAACCCATGTTCCCCATACAGTTACAGTCTCCCTTTTAGGAAATGGGTTCATATGCATCCATGTAGAGAACCTCATTGATTAGATAGAAAGAAAAATGAGCTAATCCTAATTACAGCACTTCTTAAACTTTTCTTGACCTCTCCCTGATGCCATCACCTCTTGGACCTGTTCCCTTGCCCAGCCTGTAACTAGGACCAGGGAAAGGCAGGGCTGGTGTTAGCCAAGAAGTGATGTGGGAAGGGGATTTTTCACAAAAGCTGTATCTTCTGCATTTGTAAAAATCTGGTGAAAAACCCATAGCAGCCATAACCAGTTCAAGCAGGAAAACATCCGTAAATCTTTATGTTCGAATGCACATGGATGGATTCACCCCACTGAGCTGTAGGCATTTCCCTGGGGAACCCAAGGCAATGGCTGTGACCTTCAGTCCCTGTCCCTGGCAGGGCCACATAGAGGTACCAGCAGGTAACTCAGTGATTTTCCAGCGATGCTCAGCCTCGTGCAAGCAGCAGCTCTTTTGGCCCATGCCCAGCACTCAGCTTTCTCCTACAAGGAGCCTAAGCCCCTTCAAGCATCTTCTTTACAAGGGCTGGGCTTTCACAGGATTTGGATTTCAAAAAGTGACTTGTGTAGCAAAAGTGTCAATAAATACAGATCAGCATTTGATATTTTTAAGGGGGCAAAGCTCACTCTTTCTGCTTTTCTCCTAAAAACTGCCCAATGCCCATCCCCTCCCCTCATCAGTCTGCTCCCCCTGGCCACTGGGGGCATAAATAAAGTAGTTATGAGTTTTCCCAAGCAGTAAACTTTCTTTTTTCTTTTTTCTTTCTTTTTTTCTTTTTTTTTTTTTTTTTCCCTAAAGAAACACAGCAGTATCTAATAGCTTTCCATGCTGGAGTCTGGGAGCTTTTCAGAGCCATAAAATATTTATTTTAGGTTTTTTTCCATTAGGTCTTAATTCTTAAAATTTTATAAGAAGTTAAATTATCCAGAAGAACTGAGCTTTCATTTTGGGGGGAAAAAACCAAAAAGCATTTGCCCAATTAGAAAATTACCATCAAGCACAGAGTTCAGAGAACATTTCTGAAGGAGAGAATTGAGCACATAAAGAACCTAGCACAAACTTAAAAAAATCCAGAACTCCGTATTTTCCTTCAAAGAGGATCAGGTTTAAGAACTGAACAGACTGAGATTCATTTACACTCCTTTATCTTTCGCCCCAGAAGAAAAGCAGTGCTCCTTACTCTTTCCTTTCAATACCACTTTCTTTTCTGGGCCCCATCTGCTGGCCTAAGCCCTGCTTGGCTCCCAATTGCACGTGCCATCATCCTGACATCCCAGCCATGCACCTCGCAGCACACTTGCCTTCCTTGTGCCCTGCACACTCAGCCAAGGGCAAATAAAAATTTCAGAACCCAAATTCAAACTTCCATCCTAGGACTATCTACTCAGACTTTGCTGGCCCCAAAATGCCCTTTTTTAAAAAGGTAAAAGCTCCAAAGTGCTTCTGTTTGTGCCCCTCAAACATTCAGCCTCCTGCCCCAGGTCCTGCGAAGGTCTCTGAGTCTCTTGGCTCAACCAGGAGGGAGTAGGAGGGAGAAAAGAACCTGAAATGAGGCGAAATGGGAGAAAGGGGGCATGTTCCATCAGAGCAAAGCTACTGATGAAAGAGGTAAAATGTGCAAAAATAATTCTAGGTGTCATCTCATATGACAAATAAGTTTGGCCAGCACACAGTGTAAATCTGCCTTGGCATGAGTGTAACTTATGGGCAAACTATGGGTAGAAATTTCACCCCCAGGAAAAGGGAAGGAGTGAGAAATGGCCCTATGCTGTGGCCCAGATGTGGTACATAGGGGACAGTGATTGAATGGTGGCATGGGTGGGAGGAGGTGGCCCGTGGGCACCCATCTGCATGGTCCTCCGTGGGAAGGCACAGATTTATGCCAGTTTGCTCCATACTGAACACCAGCAGGGGAAACCCAACTCTGGCGTATTTCAGACCCTGCCTAACCACAGAAAAATTTCTCCCATGACCCACTTCTGTATCGGGACTAGTCAACCTCTCTGCTGACACATCCAGGACATCACAGTGCCATGAGATGTCACTTAATTGTCCCCACGGAGGCAGCTTTCTGCTTTCGCCTTTGCCTATGCAGAGGCTGGAAGAGAGCTACAACCCAGGGAGCAGCACTCAGCCCACACAGTTAATGACTGATGAACACCACTATAATGTAGCGTGGTGGGGTTAGGATTTGCTATAACCTTCCTTATTAATGACACACATTTAAAGGTTATTAATTATGAACTCACTTGTTGACATTAAACTGTTTTACTGTCCAAAAGGCAAAGGTGGGTTGGATGCAAAGAGCTGGAGGTTCATCCTTCCCTTTGATGAACCAGTCACCTTCTCTCAGTTCTATTTCCATCCCCACCCCCTCCTCATCCCCCAGTTTGGGAAATAATTTGCATTCTTCCTCTGAAAGCATTAATTGGAAGGAGAACAAATGGAGTCCCAGGCAATTTGAACAAGCCTCATTACTGACTGAGGGCTTGTTTTGAATCAGCGTCTGTCAAAACAACAATTGCAACGCCCTGGCCCAGCACCAAAACTGTACTGAGAGGGCTGGTGGGAGAGACGGGGGTTTTGTTCTCTGGGAGCCAGTTGTGCACCTTTAATGATGACTATTGCAGCCAGCTCCTGGCTGATTGCTGCACAGCCCAGTGCGTCCTTTCCCGCATTATGCCCTTATTACCCAGCAGCAGGATGAAAACCACGGGCAGAGACATGCCGCCCCTCCGTGCTGCTGCCCACCATGCAGCAAGGCTCCCAGACAATGTCATGCTTCTGTGGCCAGAGACCACCCGCAGCAGGAGATGCCACTTGCAATTAGGACATGTTTGTTTTCTGCCTTGCCTGACTTTGTCCCAGCTGGAGGAGAGCTCCAGCCTGGGCTGGGGTGAGACATGAGCAAAGCTCTTTGCAGAGAGCTTTGGCCAAAAGGGCTGGAGTGCCTTCTGCTCCTCTGCATGGGAGGACAGGGAGCTGCTCGAGGGCACAGGGAGAGCTGGCCAGGTTTTCAGCTGGGCTCTGCAACAGCTTCTGGTGGCTTTTTTCCCCCTCTTTCCTCTTGCTTCTCTCCTTTCCTTTTCTTTTGGCCCAAATTCACATCTTCAACTACCTCTCAACTCATTGGATGGGATGATCTCCTCTAGCTTCAGATGCATTAGATGTCTAAGCGAGGGACACAAGTCAGTGTGGAGAGACACAGGGGAGACAGGAGTCTAAGGCAGGGCTAAGATGTGCCTGCCTTTCTCCATTACCTGTATAGAGATCAGCCCATTGACTTTCCTTCCCTCCTCCCTGTCTCACTGGCCTGAATTGCTGCATTATCCTAAGCTGGCTGGTAATTCCTGAGTGCGTGAGAAGGACATAAGGGAAGGAAAGAGAAGAGGTTTTTTTGCAGCAACATCCAAGGCTGCTTGGCCCAGAGATTTTGCTTCCAGCCCACCTCTGCTTTCTTCCAACTACTAAGCGAAAGCTGGTAAGAAAAAAGAAACCATGGATCAGTATAAGGGCTAAGGCTGCTGCCAGTGGGGCCAGCAGACTTTTCCCCTCATGCTGGACCAGCTCTGTGGAATGATCACTGAATTCATAAGTAGCTTAGGGATATTCTTGCTAGAGGTAAAAGCAATCATTTCAACAGCTTTCTTTGTGTTTGCTCTTTGTAACCTATGCTGAAATACCAGCATGTAAGAGCAAAGGGGCTGTGCTTAGCATGCTTTGGGATAAAGAGTTTGGTAGCCTGGCCTCTATGTGTGCAGCTCATCACCGTCACGGTTCTCACACAAGTGCCCAGCTGATATAAAGTGGTCCTCAAACAGTCTAATTGTAACTGTTTTCTCTAAACATTTACAACCAACAAAATGTGCATGTGTATGTTCAGCAAAGGGCCATGGAGAAAAACAGCAGCTGCTCCCTGTATTCCTGCTGGAGCTTGTATATATTCTAGTGCTTTTTAAAGTATCTATTTACATTTGCATTTTGGATTCCTCTTCACTTCCTGAGCAACCTGGCCAAATCCAGCACTGGTGCAAAGAGGATGCATTGCCCTGACATCAGCACAGCCGCACTCCTTTCCGCTAGGTGGGAGGATGACCCGTTGTCTTTTTCCATGATGCATGCATGGGTCTCCTGCTTTGTCATTACAAAAACAGGCGCTGACACTTTGCAACCTTGCTGGAGTGCCTGGGCCATGGTCTGTGCTGGGGCACCCTGTCAGGCTCATAAGCTGTGGCCACCCACGGCACCAGCTGAGCTCGCACTGTCCCCTGGGGCTTCCCCACCTCTTGCCCAAGCAGGCTGGGACACTGCTGAGCAAATGCTGCCCTGAGCGCACCACCTAAGTCAGGGCAGCTCAAGGCTGGCAGCAATGGGAAACCACCAGCAGGTGAACCTGCAAATGAGCATGGCAGTACCATAGATCCTCTGCTTTTAAATTGGAGCATGGCTACTCATAGGAAGATAGGAGTCTTTTACAGCTGGGTAAATTGCATTGGCTTCAGCAATGAGCACAGACCCACCACGGAAGGGTCACAGGAAAAGGTCTGGCTTTCTGCTCAGCAGGAGCCATGGCCTGGCTCTTAAAGGCTTCTTCAGAGAAGTAATGAAGCACCTACTGAACGTAGGCTGTGAGGAAAGAAAGTGTCATCCATCAGCTCCATGTTGGGCTCTGGAGAACAGTATTTTTATCAGACAGCATGTGATAATGTCAGTCTTTCCCTGCTTAATGTTGTCTTGGAGCAGCACAAACCCCACCTCATTCCCTACTAACCATTCATTCGGATGAGGTCTTATTGCCCAGAGAAGGAATTTTGCCAAGGGGGAAAAAACAGACAGGTAGTTCTGAGTGTCCTCCTGGGATAACGCTCACCTCCAGGAAGGCTGCACGCTGCCAGGATGCGTGTCCCCGCTCTCCCCCGTGGGACATTGCCAGGCAGGGTGCCCCCAGCCATCTCACTCCTCCCAGCATCAGGTGGACCTTGCATTAAAGTTGCCCATGGGTCTTCTTGATGGGAAGACAGTGCAGAAACATTCCCTCTCTCAGGAAGCACTGTTGGACAGTCTGTGCTCTGCTGACACATAGGGACCAACGTGCTCTCAGAGCATCACACCCAGAGCAGCAGCATCCCCAGCCACATCTCAAGGGGCACAGCCCTCGCTGGAGTAGGAGGCACAGCATGAAGGGGCAGACATGACCTGATGGCTGTCAGTCTCTCATGGGGCTTTGAAGGGAAATTCCCCTGAGCCCCGACCTGCAGTGCTGTGTTGTGTCGTGGATTGCATTCCTTCTGAAAGGCAAAACCAAAGCTCATGGGTCTGGATTACGGGGAGGCATGGATGCTGTCTACAAGGTGAACTCTTCATTCTTTACAAAATATAAAACATGTGAGGCTGCTGAGACTGGTTTCAGGACCCCAGCACTTTCTGATTTTTGCTAACAATATGTCTTGAAGCTGCAGGTAATTGAGATACCTGGTCAGGAGACGAGGAAAAGGGCACTTTGCTGCTATGTCTGATGCCTCCCCTTCCCTCCCTGTTCTTTTCCCTACCTTTGCATGGAGGGGATCCTCAAAGCAAAGGGCATACATTTACATTTCTGGTTCATTCCGGATGTTTTTCCTTTGGACGGGAAGATAAAAAGCCCTTAGCATACACCAAGACATACACCAAGACACTTCATGATCTTACATATTAAACAAAAAAGCTGCAGGGAGATGTATTTAATGCCAAAACCATTCAGGGTGCATTTTTAGAGCGTTGCCCTAGGACCAGAAGAGGATTGGAATATCTTGTGCAATGTGTTAAAATATCCTATAACTCCTCTGCAGAGGCATAAACCCATAAAACCAGATGTTGCCCTGGTACAGCACAGGGACCCGCTCCTCTCTCCCCCAAGCTCCCTCCCATTCACTTTAATTATCTGGTGCACCACAGCGGCTATCTTGCATGGTTGGTCACCTTTAATGGCTCCTCAACAGTAGAGATTTAATTAAATTAGCAGGTTCAAAAACAAACGTGGAAATGAAGAGAAAATAGGCCTGGTGTGTTAAGCATAAAAAAATTCATCACTTAAGAGTGACATTAACAAATGATGTTCATCACTTATTTTCCAAATGACCAAGCCTGATCTCTGATGGAGATGTAGGGAATTCCAGTAATTCTCTTTTAATCATTTCACTTTGCATGATGGAAGATGGGAACCGCTCACCAGTAACATGGTGCTGGGCTGAAGAGGAGATGCAATTCTTTATGAAAGACGAGCGCGTGTTTTGTCTTGGCGCAGCATCAATATGACCAGAGACCGAGACAGAGGGAGAGCAAAGTGCAGCAGCCTTTTAATCAGAGAGCAGGTTTTAATTCACAGGCTCAGAAGAGCCTGCTGATCAGCTTTGCTTCCATGTGGCAGCACCTCCAGAGAGGAAATAAAGAACTGAATGGTGTAAAACAGTGTAATTTCATAGCAGTTAACAGCAAGAAACAAAAAAAGCTATGTTGGTTTTTGCTTTAGCCCCCCTTGAAGATCTGTCCTTTTGTGCCTATGTGAATCTCTGATGCATTCCCAAAAAACACAAGTTTATTTATATTTCTCTGTTGCTCGTTGCTGTTTGCCTATGTTAGCTGCCACCATATGGTTTCACCTGTGTGGGTTGTGCTGTGCATCCTGAATTGGACCCTGCTTTCATCCCCAGATTTCATAAATAAACTTTGCAAAAAAAGGAGATGGGAACTTTCATGCTGATTACAACATCTCACTCCATCAGTGTTTGATGTGGAGGAGCTTATATGCTTCTATAGCTGCTTTACTATCTTCTTGCTCACCTTTTGAAGCCGCTGTCTCTGTGCATTTTTCCATATGCAGAAGTGTTTGTGGCTGATTCAGTGACTGCAGAGGTGTTTGTTTTGTAAGCAGATGTGCTCTCGGGAGAACGTGTGTGTGCATTTATGTGGGATGTGACAGGACACATCTGAGTCTGGGACCCCCAACAGAAGAAGGACATGGACCTGTTGGAATCAGTCCAGAGGAGGGCCACGAAGATACTTAAAGGGCTGGAGCACCTCTCCTATAAGGACAGGCTGAGAGAGTTGGGGTTGTTCAGCCTGGAGAAGAGAAGGCTGCGGGGAGACCTTATTGCAGCCTTCCAGTACCTGAAGGAGGCCTACAGGAAAGCTGGAGGGGGACTTTTTACAAGGGCATGTAGTGATAGGACAAGGGGTAATGGCTTTAAACTGAAAGAGGGCAGATTTAGATTAGATATTGGGAAAAAATCCTTCACTCTGAGGGTGGTGAGGCGCTGGCACAGGTTGCCCAGAGAAGCTGTGGATGCCCCATCAGAGGAAGTGTTCAAGGTCAGGTTGGACGGGGCTTGGAGCAACCTGGTCTAGTGGAAGGTGTCCTTGTCCATGGCAGGGGGTTTGGAACTAGATGATCTTTAAGGTCCCTTCTGACCCAAACCATTCTGTGATTCTATGATATGCCATACCACAGCCCAAATGCAAAATAGTACATAGCTGTTGCTTTTGTCTGGTTTTGTGTTGGTATGTCTGTGGGAGTTGTACAACACATGCCCTGTACAACACAGGGACCAAACCTCATGGTGGGAGATGTCCCTCACTGTCCTGTGATCCTCGTTTCTGCATCACAGCACTGACTTTGTGCCATTCAGGCAGAGGTGATTTTTAGACACTGCTAATGAATATAAGTGCGCCTCTGTATTGCCTATAATAGAGCTTGCCCTCCTAAGTCCTATACATCTAAAAAAGGCCACTTCTGATCCAAAGAGCTTGCAGTAACACCTGAAAGTGCCTTCCTGCAATGGTTACACATGGATTAACTCTGCACCAGGCAATTCGTTAGTGCATTGTGCATCCCAACGCAGTGACAGCTTGCATTGCTTTGCGAGTACAGGCACACCTGTAATATGCTTCTGAGACTGTAAACAGCACTGCAGGCATGCGGGGTGGATTCGCGTGCTCATTTCCCGTGGTGTTATATATGGATTTGTGCCTGTTCCTGCTGGAAATTAGAGCATCTTTATATCACCTAGTCATACTTCACATGTATGTTTGCATTTGTACAAGCAGGCTGTGTCCGCAGCAGGGTCTGTGAAGGAGGCACTGCCAGTGCAAGGAGTACAGCGGGTCTCAGCTCACTGCCCAGCTGCAGGGATGTCAAGCTGAGTTGGTGATTACACCATTTATTACAATGTTTAGCTGCTTCTTTGCAGTATATGTAGGAGCTGCCCTAACTGCTCCTACACCCGGCAGTGATTTCTTGTCCTTGTAATACCAGAGCATTGTTTCCCAGCAATTTTGAGAGGCGCAGGAGTGGAGGTGTTAAAGTGTGGGTTTAAATTTTCTTCAAATGCTGGAGATAGGCAAATGTATTTCAGTTACCCTGTTCCAGCTGAGCTAAGAGGAGAAACCAATACCAGGGAGTTGACTGAAATCCGTGGTGATTTCTCTGCTGTTCTAGACAACACATTCAGCTCTGATACAGGCAACTATTATTGCAAAAACCTTCCAGCCTTTTTGTGAAGGGCTTAGCAGCGGATGGGCGTTAAAATCCAGGTGCCCATCCCTTTAATGCTAATGGAACCCAGTCCCCCAGCTCTGTGGATTATGTCTGCATTCAGCTTTGCAGAAATGGTCTGGGAGTACTATCAGAGCCCTCCTAATGTGTTATTCTGGTCCAGCTATGCTTTGTACGTGTACAGTCAAGCCACTCCCTGCAATATAAGGGACCATAAGGGAACCGCAGCTTTCCTGGTATGGCCATCTGTGTGCTGGGACTTGAGTGGACACTGTCCTGTCAGCCGGTCACGTTGGTCTGTACAGCAGCAAAAAGCTTGTGGGTTCCCATGGTGTGAGGCTGAAAAATGTCAGCTGCCTCCCTCTTCTCCTTCCTGGTAGCTCTGGGGAGAAGAAATAGATTTTGGGAGAGGGTGAAGAGTACCTCAGCGGCACGCTTGCTGTAGTGACCATTGGGCAGTTGAAAGGTCATTAACACAAAGCTTGACACATGGCAGTGTCCCAACACCAAATAATCCTAAAGGACTTTGCTTTGGAGTGTAATAAAATCACTTAGTGCTCTCCAGCCCAACAGCTGCCATGCTCTTTCTAGGCAGTCCAGGCAGTTATCTGTGCTCTACAGCAGGGAAACTGAGGTACTGCCATGGCAAACCCAGACTGCACAACACACCGGTCCATGGAGTTTGGACTGCCCCCAGGTAACAACCCTCAGGTGATTTAAAATGAAGGAAACACAGTTAGACTGTCTGGCTCCCCAAAGGAGAGGCATCTGTGGTGTACCCAGGGCTGAGAGGAGGCAGGGACACAGGCACTTGTGTTTCTTTGCCAGGACTCAGCGACATGCTGGGTAAACCTTGAATCTCCCAAAAGGTCCTGGGTTCCCCACGGAGAAGACAATGGGTTCTTGGCTACCCTCTGTTTGCCAGAAAGACACAGTCCGATGATCTCTCGTGAACTCTAAACACAAGCAAGCAGGAGCTAGCGGAGGATCTCCTCCAGCTGCTGTTATTGCTGTCCCCAGCACAAGGAAGGTCTGTGGCACAGCAGGAGTAACTGGTGAACTTCATTTATGGAAGCCCCAACTCAGCTCCCAGGGCAGGGTCCGCCCAGCTGCACTGATGCTGCACAGCACAAAGCCTCAGCACTGGTCACAGGCCAGACAGTTTCTGCTCAAAGCCTCAGTTTGAGTTAGTTTAGGTTTCAGAGGCAACATATAAACATTCCCAGTGAAGACACTTCTTCCAAGGGGCTTGGCCAAATGGGGTTTCCTCCTCCATGTTTATGGGAAAGCATTTTGTTTAGATAGAAAAGCAAACGAGCAGATCCCTGCATTCCTCCCCAGCACATCTCAGCCAGCTCACTAGCCTCTGGGATGGGACATTTAGCACAAACTCAAGGGAAATTTGCATTAAGAGTCCCTTATTAAAATCCCAGCAGTGTGTCTGTGGGACATGAGGCACCATAGGCTGGCTTAGGAGCAGGGAAAGGGTGGGAAGCACCATTGGTAATGCAGCCTGCAAATCAAGAATTATCCTGAGATTCATTACAGCAGATAAATGCTTCTCCTAAAGATTCTTCTAGGCCATGACTCAATACCACAGCCTACTTACAGCCTAGGGAGGCTAGAAAATGTGGTATTACTTGTACTGTGTTCTTGGGAACTATGAAAGAAAAGAGAGTTTGGATTTTGCCCTTCAGGGCTACAACTAGGTTGAAAATTCACCTCTATGAATACCAGCAGAAAGATTTACACCCATGAAGTATCACTCAAAATAGGCTTTAAGTGAGAATTAATTGGTATCTATACCTCTGAGCAGGGTGAATTTCCCCTGGGCCTGAATAAGTTCTGCCTGAGCCTTTCATGGAGTTATTATTTCTTTCATTAAAGGAGGAGAAAAACGGATGAAAATCTCCACCAAGAACAGCTGTCTAATTGTCGCTCTTTCTTTATAACAAACTCAGGCCAAGATCTGGTTGCTGGCAAGCACAGACCCAACATCTGCAGGAGGAGAGGCCTCTGGCCTCCCCAGCTCACTGGAATTTTCCAGCTGATGTGAAATATTTCCCAAGTTAACAACAGCGTCTGTCAAGGCAGGGATGGGGTAGCCAGGTAGTCATTTTTTTGATACATAGCTGGGTATCACAGGGCAAGTGGCTGAAGAAAAACCCAACCTTGTGCAGAGCTGGAGTCCACAACCATGCTCCAAGGGGTCAGGTTTTCTTTCTGGCGCTGCTGTGAGGAACAGGAGGCTCCTAATCTCATGTTGACCTTGTCTAGTTTGCTCCTTGATTGGAAGACAATTCTAATGTCACTCCCATGTCACCACTGACCTCAAAAGATCCACCATCAATCTTGTAAACACTGATACTATGGTCTCCTCACCAGCAAATTTCCAAGAGCTTTTCACAGCAGGACCATAAAGCTGTTTATCCCCATGCACACCTCGGGAAAATGAGGCCCAGTGCTGAGAACTGCAGACTTCCCAAGCTTGCCCATCCAGCAGCACCACCAATCTCCTAAGGGCCGATGTATGGCCAATGGCCCCTCTGGAAGGGCTGGTCCTTCACCTCCCATACTTTTGTGATTTAACTCTAGATGCTATCAAAAGTGCTTTTATGGCTGACTGATGGCTTCAGCATGAAACGAGACAGTAGGATGCACCCGGGGTACCTGCAGAGCAGTGATCACATTTCCATTGGTATCCACAGGACTAGCACTGAGGGAGGTGGTGAGGAGTGAAAGCATCAGAACTGATCTTGCCTCTAATTCTGATCAAGCTGAAATCCCCAGACAGAGGCATGTGAAGGCCCCGAATTAGCTAACATCAGTCTTAGAGACTAACTGCCCTGGAGCAGTGATCTGGCAACTCTCACTTCCGAGCCCCTTCAACCCCCTTCATCCTCCTCAAAGTTCAGCCACAAAACAAAGGGAGCCAGTTCCTGATCGGTGACAAGCTGGGCATCCGCAGGAAGGAGGCAGCTCACGGGTTAAGGCTCTTGGCAGCATTTCAGTTGTACAATGCAATAAAATATTTTATGACATTTTTACAATATTGTGCAATGGGATTTCGAGACCTCAAAAGAAAACACTATGTAAAAGTAAGATGCAGCTGAGTAGAGCAAGCCCAGCAGGTATGAGTTTATCTCTCTTCCTCCCCTCTCTTCCCTTCTCCCGGTGCCCTCACTGCAGGCTGGAGCGCTTGCTCCCCACATCGCAGGCCAGCCCAGCTTCCCTGGTGCTTCTCAGCACATCTGTGCCATTTTTATGTGCATGCCACATACTTCCACAGTGAGCACATATTACATGTTGCTACAAACAGCCCCAATAAATGTGGGAGCCAAGTGTGCCTAAATATTACAACATATTAAACACCTTTTAGCCTGATCCATAACCTTGTAATTGGTACAAAAATAACAAGACTCATCTTTAAATAGGATTCCACGGTTGCCATTGTCCATTTGCTGCATTACTACATGGCCTGGGACACCAATGGCAGGGCCAGGAGAGGCAAGCTTGCAGCAATCAGCTAAAATCCTTTAGGTCGCTAACTCAGTGGCTCCCAAAACTAACTCAAGTGATTCTGAATCAAGGAAAAACACATTTATCTTTAAAGGGTAGGGGGTGTTTCATTTTTACAGTGCGACGTGGAAAAAGAGCAGATGTCTGAAAGGAAGCACTGAAGTCAGTTCATCAGAAATAAAGCTAATCCCAGTGGTTCAGCATCTTCATAACCATGTGGAGGTCACCCTTATTGCAGAAGACCAAGGTCACCTCTGGGTAGTCTTCTCCCTCCTGGAACAGCCATGGCAAAGAGCTTCCAACAGATATGGGATTGTCACCCAGATGTGCTGAGCACGGTTGAATCTGTCATTGCACTGTTAGTCCCTGTAGGAGATGTTCTGGGGGGAAAGCGCAGGTTGTCTCCGAGCCAAGGATCACTGAGGCTGCAAGACCGTCCTGGGGACACTGGGGAAATGCCACTGTCCTAGGGACAGGACTCTGGATGAGCTCAGCCTGGTCATGACCAGCAGGTTCATTTTTATGACCTGTTACTGCTCCAGAAGTGAGGCTCCCCTTTGAATGCACCAGAAAGGTAGAAAATTTGTCTGCAGTTCCAAGGTAAATTTGACCAGGACTGTTCCAGACATTCTGAGATCGCTATGTAAAAACGTGCGGGAACTTTAACACAAATCCCCAAAACTGGGTGGTGGAAGAGGAGTCTTTAGCTCCTCCTTGCATGCTCTTCCTTCTCTGTTTCAACCCTTCTGGTAACAACGTGGGACAGGAATGTACTTTTATAACAGAGGCAGCGATGAGGTTCTTCTGTAATCACTTTATTCCAGAAACTGACACTCTAAGAAAAATCCCAAGTATCACAAGGCTTGGCATAAAATCATACAAATTGGCAACACTACTTTCGGAGTGAGGCAAGCTAAGAAAAGCCTAATCCAATCTTATGCTTTAGTGTACCAGCATAGCAGCAGCAGATTGCCTGGGGTGGTCGGGAAAGAAATGCTTGTCCCCGCATGGGACGTGTCCAGGCTCTCAGCAGAGCAGAGAGGGGGTCTCAGAAGAAGCCCCAGCGTTTGAACTTCTGCAGGCAGAGACATCCAACGTCATGGCTTATTTGTCTGATCAAACAGAGTAAATCCCTCGCTCTGATCCTGCTGATGGCTTGAAATTGCTTTAACCGTTGTTAAATGAACCACACAATATATTTTCAATGTAAGCAATTTCTTTTTTTCTTTTTAACTGCTCTTTGGCCTGACTTCAGAAGGTGTTTCAGCTCCCTTGGAAAGTACTGCTGAGAAACTGGTGTACATGAAGACTCACCTGAAGTGGTTTTGCTCTTTTTTTTCCACCTTTTGACTATTAATGTGTTTTTTATTACATGGCTCCAGCCATGCCCAGAGCTTCTTTGCGGTGGATGCTGTACACACTCACATGAAAGCACCTCTGTTTGGAAGTGTGTAATTGCAGCCTAATTAGGCAAGAGGGAGAAGGCTGGCCTGCATGGGGTCAGCCGCCAAGCCGCTGGACATGAGCCACCTGGCCCCCCTGCAGGCACGAAGCCCCTGGCTCTTCCCAAAACAGGGTACCCCTTGGCTGCCCTATGGGAAGTGCATTGGGAAGAGTTGTCACCCACCCCATAAATCCCAATTGTGTCAGCTCCTGCCTCTCTGTGGCACCACTTCTCCTCAGTGCCAAAGAAACTCTATGGGTAGGAGCAATGAGAAAAGCTGTACATTGAATTGCATTAAAACCCCAGCACATTTGCTATGCTATTACTCAGGGAGTTTTCATCACCCCTTTCAGCTTTGTGGGTCTCATGTCCCTGACCCCCTTGCCCCTGACTTCATATTTTTTGCAGTACTTTTAGAACTGGGTCAAACTTGGTAAAAGTTTAGATATCAAAAGCTTGAGCAAAAGTAACGTGTGACACCATTTGTCAATCACAATGAATCTTTTGCTGCTGGGAAAGGTATTATTTGAAAGCCCCAAATTTTCTCACAGTGCGAATTTTCCAGCCAAATGGTTCCCAATTCATATTTCTCATGAAATGTCAAAAATAATAATAATAAAAAACCTCAGAAAAAATATCCTAGTCGTACCTAGCTATATCTCCCTTAAAATGCTAAGTTACTCTGCTTTTCATGTCAAATTTGTAGCAAATATCTTTGATTATGAGGAGTTTGCCTGGGAGGTGGTAAGGAGATTTTTTTGGTACTACAAACTTGCTCCTGGAGTCTGCGTGTAAAATCCTGGAGGGATGTTCTGCCAGAAAACACCATCCTCCCCAGCAGAGGTGCTTCTTGGAGGGACATCTCAAGCTGTGACTCCTCACAAGCGAAAGAACCACTTCTCTGGGGAGCTGCTGTTGGACTGATGTTGTTTTGCTGGGGAACCTGGAGATTATCCTACTCACACATATATATCCTGGATATTTGTGGGTATCGTGGGTGACCTAGTGAGTAAGTATCTTAGTGTTCATCCATCCTTAGCACGATCTGCCTCCCATCTTGGTATTTCCCATGGGGTTTTTTGGTGAAACTCTTCCAAAGCCACCAAAAAAATCCATCTTGCAGCAAGAGAGGTTCCTGGAGTTCAGAAGAGCTTTGGATGCAGAGCAGGAGCCCTACAAAGGGTCAGGATGCATGCCAAAGTTCAGCTGCACCAGGGTGTGGGACACTGCTGGGTGGTGAGGTGACAAATGTCCTTACCATGAAGGGATCTCTTCCTTGGGCTGCTTGTACCCTGCCTGCTAAGCCCTGCCAAGTCACAAACTTCAACCCCTTAAAAACCTTAAAGGAAACAAGAAGAAGCTTTGGTTTGGAGGAAAGAAAGGGTTTTTACAAGTGATGGCAGGAGGGAAAATTGTGTCTCCTCTGAAGCAGCCATGACTCCATTACTGGACATGTCCATGCTCATAACGAGAGATCTCCACAAGTGTCCCCTTTAGCTTAGGTAAACCCAGTGAGTGGAAAACCCTTCCCATCTGCATGCACATTTATCCAAGTCCCCCTCCAGCATCTCACAGAGTGCCCACCATCCTCTCTCAGTAGTTTTTCCACTCCAGGCTTTCTTAAGATGTGAGGCTTTCGGTGCCCCAGCTTGGGCTCCCAAAGCACCTGCAGATCATCTTGAACACTTCTTTTTTTCAGGGATCTTTGCAAAACATCTGCCACTGGCAGCGGCTCTCCCAGGAGAGCTGGGAGTGTGCCTGGACACCTCCCCGGGTGCCCTGGCTCCCAGACCAGCTGCTATCAATGGCATCAGAACTTGGATTACATCAGTTCTTGTGATGCTGCCCAACTGAAACCCTGCTCCCCAAGGGAGGCCCAGCTTAATTGACTGTGGTTATTAATATTGTATTATCAGCAGCCAGATGGTTGAGAGACAGGCAGTTTTCATACATTTTTCTGATGTCCTTCAGTGGAAAATTATTTCCACTTATCTTTCATCCTCATATACTTCAGGTAGAACGAAGCGTTACTTCCACCATAAGCAAAGTCACCACGAGGAAGTGCCCAGCTGGAGAGCAGATATGAAAAGATCTGATGCAGGCTTTAATTACAACAGCTCAGTGGAATGGCTGGGGGGTAGGAGGAGGCGGTGGATCCTTCCTGCCAAGTCTGGAAAACGCCCAGAGCAGCTTTGTTGGAAAGGCTCTCCCCTTTGCTCATTTTTTTTTTTTTACTTTTCCTGGTTTTTTGACTGATACTCAAAGAGCTCACAGCGGTGGGTGCTCAAAACACAAAAGCCCCTAGAGGCATCACCAAGGACTTTCCCCGTAAAGCCTCCACACGCAGACAGACAGGACCCACACCAGTCCCTGGGCCAGTCAAAGCCTAAAACTCATGTGTGGATAACTAGAGCTCAGGAGGGAGGGGAAGAGCATCTTTAACAGCAGTCCTGGGAAGATAAGTGACCATTGAGAGGTGTTTCAGGGAGGTCTTTAACCAAGAGGCTTTCTGGCTGCCAGGGGAGATTCAGTCCAAGGAATAGCCAGATGGGTACCTCTTCATAGGTCATTTCACTTGATCCTAGTTCCAGCATTGTCTGTTTGCTCCTTCTGCACTTGAGATGCAAATGATGATTGAAATAAACAGAAAGAAGACCCTGGGCTTTATATTGCCAGAGGAAACTGCCCTGCATTGCTCCACATGACCCACAGTGCTCAGGGCTGCCCCCACCCGAGTCCCCAGCACCGAGCCCAGTCCTGGCTCTGACACCACCTCACTCCGTGGCCCTTGGCATGTCCCTGGTGCCCACATAGATACTCCAGCACTGCCCCTACTTACACTTGCAGCGTTGTGGGGTTTGCCAGGGTTTATCCTGCAGGAAAGCATCTCTCCAAGGCATGAGGATGACAGGGTTATCCGATAACAAGCTAACACCTCCCTCAAAGTGTCAGATTGGGGATGAAGACCTCTGTCGTTAACTCCCCTCCTAATGAGTATTGCTGCTGACAGCTCCAACCTGACCTCAGAGAAGGTTTAGGGGGTGGGGCTGGAGGCTCAGAGGGTGTGGACGGGGTGTCAGGAGAAAGTGCTGGTGGTACCAAGAGCTTTGGGGAATGAGCTGCACTCAGGCTCATGATACGATATAAATAGAACCACCCTGTTATTCTTGTGCAAATTACAGCTTTGGCCCAGCCTCTGTTTTCCCCTTGCAGCGGAAAGGGTATAATTTGGGGGATTTGCTAGGCTTTTACCCAACCATGTGCCCAGCCAGCCTCTCTACTGGGCAGCCCTTTAGCCCCATGAGCACAGCTCTTGGAGCACAGCATGCATCCATCCTGCACCTCCAGCCGGAGCACTGATCGTCCACCACCACTCTCCCCCTCCCGTGCCTGCCAAGGGTAGGAGCTTGCTCCGGTGGCTTGGCTAAAGCACATGGTCACTTGTGGGTTTTGTGGGAAGGAGGGGGATGGTGGAGTCAAAGGGTGCTGCAGAGGCAGGACCATGGAGGGATCTTGACAGCACTCCTTTGGCCCACACTGGGCAGCTGCCAGGCGTCTCATGATGGACAACCACCAAAGAATAGGTAGGAAGCCTCTGAACAGTCATCAGATACCTAACAACACTGATAAACTGTATGGCAAGCTATGGATCCTACTAAGCATTACAGGTGTTCATTGTACCCTAGGAAACTTGTGGGGAGCACAGCTCCCCAAAGAGAAACAGGTATTTCTGGAGCTTAAGTCCCACCTCAGGCATAGATTTAGGTGCAAATTGCTAATTACAGACTGTAGAGGAAGCCCAGAGCAATAAATACCTATCTGGGGGGCCTCAATGAAGTGCTTAAAATGAGGTGAGCTGAATTCTCTCTAAGTGATAGTGCTCAGACAATCACGATGACATTCTTGGGACATTGGATGATTCAGGGAATTTTGTGATTTGCTATGGACACTTTTAGTCTGTGGTCAGCAAAGTGATTTGGCTGAACTCAGTGGAGGTGCAACATCTCCTCCACAGTTGCTCCTTGCTTGGTCTGTGCTGTACCAGCCCCAGTGATGGGTCTCGTTCCTGTGGGCGTCCAACCACCCCCTCCCTTTGCCCAGGCCACCATCCATGGGAACATGGGGCACAAATTTGTGCCAGCAGCATAACTCTCATTCCTGGCCCAAACACTTTGGTTCTTGGCCATGATATTTTACCACCTTGGCCAAAACTGAAGTAGTTCATCCCTCAGGTATTTGCTTCTTAGATAAAATTTCCCCTCTTCTGATGATCATCCAATGAAGAGATACATCTCACACATAACCAGAAGTAGAGTTAGTCAACAGCACATTGCTGTGAAGGAAACCAGCTCTGGGCTGGAGCCCCGGTGTCCCCAGTGCTGCCTGCTGAGCCTCAGACACATCATCCTGGGTGATGCTTCTCCATTCACACGTGGCTGGACCAGCCCAGGGCCATGCTCCAACATGGCAGCCAGGACCTGCTCTGGGAAGGAGTGGCTGAACCCTGGTTTTGTTTTCCCATTGATCCACCTGCGAGGGCTCATCTGATGCCCGTGCTGCCAGGACCCGCGTGTGCTCCCCAGGCCGGCCGCTCGCGGGAACATCACCAGCAAAATAGCAAACAGATGTCATCCAAGATCATTCATAAATATTTCATAGCAGCTTGCAAGCTACCCGGTGAAAGACAGAGACCTCAGCGGCTCTGAGCTTATTACTGAATACCGACAAATGCTTCTAATTGGGTCGGCGGCAATGACAATATTATTGACAGCAACAAAGAGAACAACCCGCTACAGTTTATTTGCTTTGCTGTGGGTACCCATGCTAATAACATGTAAATTGAGGGTGATGGATAAGACTTTGTGGAGAGCTTCTTCTACGTCTTATTAGATTAACACAGAAACCTAAGCAAAGAGAGAGACATTAGGGAACAAAGTGAAGCCTGCGGAGACAAGCGCTGCTCTGAGGTGCAGGCAGACGTGCAAAGGGAGTTATTTGGCATTAAGGCATTCAGTGTTTTCAGCTAGCTGCACCCTAATGAGAGCCATGGAGTGAGGTGGGTAGAGGAATATTTTCCAGAAATCAACCCATTTGCTCTTGGATTGAACAGCAGTTGTGAAACCCCACCATGCTGCATGTGGATGTTGTGAACAGCGCATTTTCCCAAAGGGCTGCTATTGCAATCAGAGCAAAAATCTAATTTTCTCAACTGTCTCCCAGTGGCAGAGATCTCAGAAAATGGGAGGAATGAAATTAACTGGGAGAGGGTGCAGGACTTGAAAATACTTTTGGCTTCTGTTCCTGGTTCTGCTGTATATTTGCCACACACCACTTATTTCCCAGAGGCTGCAGTGCTGTCCCCGTGTCACCAAGGATGATGTGACACTTGATTTGTTGCTGTTTGCAGAGCATTTTGAGGTCTTTGCTTGAAAGGAGCTTTTATTAAAGTTCCTGCATGCTAAGAACTGCCCAGGACTAATAAACACGGTTTAAGAAAAGTAATTTGGGGACATGACAGCAGCTTGGTTCTGTGTGCTTTTGGGCACGTAATTCTGTGTGTGTGTGTGTGTGTGTGTGCACGCACATGAGTGCATGTAGTTCACAAATTCTCCTGAGACCCGCCTTCCATTTGGAGGCAAAAGACTCCCATATGAGCATAACTCTAGGTATGGCAATATTTTATATGCAAGTATTAATCCTCTTTTTAAGCAGCCCATTTATTAAAACTCAGCAAGTTTCAATTTTTGAGGCTGGTTTCTTGAGATGTCATTATCCTCCTGCTGGAGCAGATTAGCGGATTGCTAGGAGGATGCAATTTAGGCTCAATTAATTCTGCTTCAAGTCCCAATTCAGTGTTGCTAAATAGCTCTCAAAACCTCTCATCAGTCTATCCAGCACTCCACTGCCTGGTGAATGCTGCCTTGGGACTGCATTTCTGCCAGGGCAGTCCTGCCCGGCTCTGCCTGACGCCAGCCCCCTGTCACTGGCAGACATCAGTTGTGTTTGCACCATTGCTCCCTTTTTTCTAGAAGACTTTTACAAGACTTTCTGCTCAGTTACTCTAAAGCATCTTGTGTCCAGGGAGCAAACACTGAGTTGGTCTTGTAAAATACCAACACTAGCATTCAATTTTTCTTCTCTTTTATATCACTTCTGTTAAATCAGTTAAACCATTGCAGCAATCATTTTCATGTCTGCTTTAATACAGCAATGAGAGGGAATGGCAGAGTAAGGCAGATAAAATATAAAGCAGTGAAATAAAAATAGTCAGTTCACAAGACAGAGTTTCTATTTTCCCTTGGGTAAGACTTGCCTTGACTGTCATAAGTAGGATTAAGCCAGAGCCTTGACTTAACCTGCCAGGCCCAGAGCCTGCAAATCCTCACTCATGTGGTTAGGTTTATGTGGGTGGAAATTGGGGTCCTGGCATGTGTAAAGTAAAGACTGTAAATCACCACCAGAGCAGAGCCATCAACTGCTCCTTCTTCCAGGCAGGAATTGTCTTTTCTTTACAGGCCTTTGGAAAACCTGTAAAATCGGGCCCAGATCCAAGACTATCCAAATCGTTATTAATCTTGACCTAGTTTACAAACAGGTATCAAGTCCATTTCCTTCGTTCCTGTCCTTCCTCTCTCTTCCTTCCTTGCTCTCCCTCTTGTGCTCACAAGTATATATTGCACGTCTCCTTTCCTGCTCCCAGCCAGCATCAGTTACAATGAACCTACCTTACTTATTTTTTTAAACAGAAATACAAACCTTATCATGATATTCAACAACTTCCCAGTCTGCTGTATCTACTCTCACTGGATGCTCAAGAGAGGGGCGTTTAGGTACCAGGAGGGCATCTAAGGCATCACCAACAGCATGAATATGGTGCAGATGACTCTTGTAGCTGCTTCTACTACTTATATTTTAAGACAAGGAGGAATTCCAAAATGCAGACCATCTGAAAGAGAAAGGACTGGGGCAGATGGAGGGATGGAACTGTTTTCTTGGCAAGGGAGATGCAATGCCCGGGGTGTTTCCAGCAGTTGTGCAGAGGGAGATAAAGACCCATGACAGCTGCAGACTCATCGCCCACAGCCTTCTCTCTTCAAACGCCCAAGCTGCAACATGACAAAACAGATTCTGAATTACCAGGTGGGATCACAGAGCCCAAAAAGCAAAAACTCTTGACCTGGGCTCTAAGACACTAGTGGAAATGCCCATGTTCCTGTCTTCTTCATAGTGGTCTTCTAGATGTCTCAAGGACTTGCTTTTGTGCTGCCATACACCTGCCCATATGCTTTCAAGCATCATGCCAAAGAAGCTACACTGAGAAGGTTCAGCCCATGCCATCGCTGCAAGCACGAGATACAAAACAGACCAGACAGAGACTGTCCCATGCGCTGAGCTTGATTCTATCATTTATGCCCAACTGGGTGTGCACATGAGCCTTGGGAGCTGGCAACATTTTGCACAGTCCAAGGCACCGGCAGTGCAGATGAGCCTTTCTGAACATGTCTCCAACAAAATGCAGAAAACACGGCTCGCTGAGAAATGTCATCTTCAAAGGGATTCCCCTGGTGCATTCCAGACCCTTGGCCCATTAGGCAGCAGCCTGAAAAAATACTCAGTCCCTAAAGGTCAGCATGCCTCACAGCAGTGGCCCATCTGGGGAGTGAAGGGCACAGCTGAGGGACGTTCCGGGAAGGTTCTGCTGCTGGCCACAGGTGCCACACACCAGCAATCCCCTGCCAAAACACCTCTGCTGTCTCAGCATACTCTGTTTTCATTCCCCTTTGCATTTGGATTGGGACACAAAGCCCTGTCCCCTGCCATGCTGTGCACCCATATCTGCCAGAGACGCTCACCTGGTGGAGCAGAGCGGGCTCCAAGTGCAGGAGTGCTGATGGCAGAGAGACCTTGCTCCCTGTGATGGATGGGGAAACCTTGGGAGAGAGGCCACTGCCTCTGTGGTTGGTGTCTGAGTGCCATGGACCTGTTGACCTGAACCCTCTGGGGTGGACCACGGCAGTGTCCAGCATCCAGCACCTTCTGAGCTCAATGAGCCCCAGCTGTGATGAGGAGGTGACCTGTACCCCTGCACTGTCCCCTCTCACTCACATATCCAGCAACCTATGCTCTCTTTTGAATTTTTCTCCTTCCTTGCTATAAAGCTTGTGACGTCAATGCCAATTGCCCTCTTGTCTGTCCCACATCTTACAGGTGAACACACAGGCAGATTGCTTGGCTTTCCCAATGATGTCCTTCATACATGTTGATATTAAAGTGTGGGAGTGCTCACAGGGCCATATGTTAGCACGTATCCCCCCAGGGCTTTGTTCTGATCCACTGATCCAATTGTGCCCTATGGAGATGATGTCCAAGCAGGGAAATCTGCATCACCCTCCATGTCCTGCAGCACAAGCTCTGGCTTTGGTGGGTCCATACAGCCACAGCAGCACTGGGACAGGCAGCTTTGCATGGTGGCAGAGAAGCCAGGTCTCTGTTCCATCTTCTCTACCCAGACACCACTGTCACGCTGGTGGAGACACTCCCAGGATTGCTGAGGACATCCATCTCTGCTGCCAGCCACCCCTGAACTGGCAGGTACTGGGGCTGCACATTTTCCCAGGCACTGCCATTGCCCCGGGGCAGCACATCCACAGATGCCGGGGCTTTGCCACAGGCAAGGGGAGGGTATGGACACAGCGGCATTTGCAGAGCGTGGGGGAGCAGCACAGTGCAGGTCCTTCAGCTGTTTGTTCTACCATTGGTGTGCAGAGGTGGTAAATGCAGCCCTTTGTGCTGCTAGCACAGTCTTTCTTGAAGCCTGTGCCGTGGATTGAAGATCAAGATGGGCATAAAGTCGGTGCAGGTTGCACAGATGGGCCGACCACATCCAGCTCATTCTGACAGGGCTGAGGCTGAGCCAGGGGCTCAGAGCACAGTGTAGTTCATGGCGCTTCACTACCACCCTAATGTGGCTGCAGCCCAGCCCAGCCCTCTCCCAATAACGCAGAGCAGCCCTTTCTGCTTGCAGGGACCTTTCCACAGCTGTGGGTGGTTTGTAGCTAGTGACTGAAGGGAGCTGGGTAGATGCAGAATCTGTATTGCCTTTGTGGTTGGGAATCCTCCAAAACACAGTTAAATGCTTGGACAGCCCCAAAGGAGGATGTTGCAGCTGGGGATCATGACCCCAGCAGATGCCTGCTCCTGTGGGGCCACCCTGCCTTTCCCAAATATCCCCATGGGGTGATTCCCAGCTCATGGGAACGTCTATGAACCACACAGACAGGGCTCAGATGCCAGCACATGGATATCAGCTTACCATCCCTTGTGCATAGACCCAGCAGGCTGTACTCAATAACTACCACCTGGGATAATTTCATTTTGGAGGATGATTCCCACCTTGAAGCCTTTAGGATGTGCAAGTGTCCCAGCAGAGCTGAAAGCACTAAGCCACCCAGCATCCCCCATGCGAAGGCCAAGCTGCCCTTGCCAGGGCTGTGCAAAGCTGCTTGGAGGTCAGAGCCACAGCCCTGCAGATTGCAATGCCATAAAAACTTCTTTTTACACATTAATTTTCCTGGGACAATGCCAGGGCTTGGAAGGTTAATAAGAGCATCAGCTAAACAGGGAAAGAAACTCAGAGCAGCTCATGTGGATGGCGTGGAGGGGCTTCAGCTGCTACACTTTCCAATGCCAGCTTACATCAACATCAAGTCTTTAATCCACCGCTGCGTCAGTCAACCAGCAGCTCATAATGCCCAGCCTGTCTGGAAAGAGAACAAGCAGCGTCAAAAAAATCGCAGCCCCAAGTCTCGCCACCAGCACTAGCACTCAGGGCTGGGGCATGAGCCGAACAGGCCTGGGGAAGGAGCAGGGCAGGGGATGCAGGGGAAGAGCAGGCGGGGAGGAAGGTGCTTTTGCAAGCAGAAAAAGAGTGAATTAGTGGAGATTTTGTTTTCTTTTTTTTTTAAAATAGGAACCTCCTGTGAAATGCAGGCATATTTTTCAAGAACTTTTCCCAGTGGTGCCATATCACTGGAGATGATCTACCATTAAAATTACCATTACTGATTGATTAAACAAAAACACTCCTGCCTTAAGCCTAGCTGGTGCACCACCACTTGGTGAAGGCGTTGTTGGAAAACAAGACCGCCGTTACCAAATCCCTTAAACAGGAGGTTCAAAAGGGCTGATCCAAGGGTGAGGATCAGCTCCACAATACCATCCAGAAAGAAAAATCACCTGACATATCTCTAGAGTGGTTAGATCCTGAAAGAGGGTGATTTGTTAATGCTGTGAGTCCGGCTCTTTTGTGCGGAGTCCAGACATCTGGCATAAGCACGAGGTGCCGGTGGTGGCCTTCTCCATCCCCATGGCCGGCCAGTGAGCTGTGCGCATTGAAACACTGACCGCGATTCTCATGCAAATCGCTGGACAGCGAGAACAGATGTGAAACATTTGGTTCTGTTCTTGTTGGCTTGTAAAGAAATAATGCGACTGGAAGGGGGAAAAAAGGGGCCAAGCAGGGTGTAGGGGGAGAAAGTTTATAACAATGGTTCTCCCTTGGTGGCCTGAAGCAATGGAGTTTATGTCAGGCTGTGCCAAATTCATATCTCTAAGTGAATGGGACTAGCCCTGTCAAGCTTTGAGGTAGGGGCAATACACAAATATTATAAATACAGGGAAGTGTAGAAGCTGTGTCATGTCCAGTGTGGAGCCATCAATCATCTCTTCCCCATCCTGAGTTTATAAAGTGGTTTCTGATGGTACTTAGACAGTTTACACCGGCCGTGTGGACTGGCTGGAAAAGCTGACTGCATGCTCCAAGTATGTCGCGTTTGCTCTCAGGGAGCTCCGGTGATGAGGTGCCCTGGCTGGTTTTGTTGATATTAGCAGACGGAAAGAAAAAAAATCCACCGCTGCAAAGAAACAGGCAAGCCGAAAATGCAACCCATGCTCCGACTGAGCCCAGGCTAGAAGGAGCACAAGGTGTCCATCACCTCCCTCTCCACAGCCTTGTTCAGCACATGGGATGGGGAAATGGGGCTAGTGGGAGAAGAAATCTGGTAGTGACAAAGATGCACAACCGTGCTCAGTCTTCTCTGCCATTTTTCATCATTCCTCTGGAACTACAGAGTTACTGTTGTCTGTTGGCATGGGACACCCATTCAGCCACAGATATGTCTTCAAAAATGTGTGAGGCCCTTTTGCTGCGGACATCCATACAGAGAAACCTATGAAGACGCACAACCCTCAGTGAAAAATCTGCATGACATGCAGATGCATAGAGCTTGCATATTGCAAACATGCAGATGCCCCCCACAGCCTTATGCATGCCCATACCTCCACTTGCTCTCCTGTGCGTGCATGCAACACAAATGCTTATACACAGACAAGAGCATCCCTTTGCACACACACACACTGGATCCTGAGCTTGACTTTTCCCTTCTTTATCTGGATACCTCTGAGCTGGGACACAAGCTGACAAAATTAAGGGGAACCTCAAGGCTGAGTTTTTCCCACCTTCAGCAGTGTCTGAGACCTCCCAGCATATTGCTGCAGATGCCTCTGACAGCTCCCAGGAGGGAGGGAAAGGCTCATGGGTGAGCACAGAGGCCAGGAAGGGAGTAGAGAATGGGAAGGTGGGGTGATGAGAAACGGCAGATGTGGTTAGTGCATGGCAGATGTGGAGGCTGAGAAGTGCTGTTGTTGGTTATCAGCATGTTCGGACTAACCTGACTTCATCTCAGCCCTCTTCCCTGTGCAGAGGAGGTGACCATGTTCCCCTGGGATTGTCCAGCTGAGGCTGGTCGGGTGGACCTGTTTAATCTCCACCCAACCCCACCGCTTCTCTTAGCCAAACCTCACATGCAGCTGCGTCGAGGGAAAGGTGTCTGCTTATGTTTTGTGAAGCACTAAAGATCATGTTTTGAAACAGCCAAGCTGACAACTGCCTGAGCAGCTCAGTAATTACACACTTGGCGCCGTGCTGTACATGCAAATTAGGCCTAAAATGACACCGGGATGTTGTGCTCCCAAGTTGTCAAAAGCTCAGTCCTGGGATTGCCTCCAAAACCCTCCAGTGCCTGGGACGTGCTTGCCGGCCGGGTGCTCCCCAGGGAGCTGGCTCTCGGGGTCGTGAGTCGCACCCTGCTCCTGTGGTATCCAGACCTCATCCCAGAAGGGTGATGGGCTTATCCGTGAGCTAAACACTCCAGTACACACTAGGTACAGGCAGGTGTGGACACAACAGGGCAGGTTCCCCTGCCTGGATTTTTCTGGTGGCTTTAGCGTGGCGGTCGTCGCTGCTCATCCATCGCCCAGCCCTATCTTGAAGCCTTAGCGAGTTATCCAGGCGTGACTTCACCCGCCGCTGAAGCACAGCCATCTCAGAGCTGGCAGCGTTTTTTAGCATTGCCTAGCAGGAGCGTGGGCTGTCTGAGGACGGGATGCTAAGAATACAGTATTCAACCCAAACTCCTGGGGTGATGCAAGCAGGCCAAATTTCCCATACAAGGCAGGAATGTGTGTCTCATTCCCCCTTCCAGCAGGAACTAATGCTATCTTACCGCTTTGCTTCCTTTTAAAGTGCTCTCTTCAGCCCAGCAAAGCCAATAAGCGGAGCTGTCACGAGCTCCGCTCAGCCAGGACGGAGGAGCGGGAGCGGCAGCACAGGGTCTCCCAGGGAGGGAGGCAAAGCCCATGCCCTTTCCTCGGCAGGCCCCGGGGATTTGCCGGCTCTGACGCTGGTTTGCTGGGGGTACACCATTGCACCTCTCTGCCTGGTGCTTCTAGTTACACCACAGGGCTCGGTGTTTTCTGGATGTTACAAACACCCCGGGAGCATCTTGGGGCTCCGGGCTCAGGTTCTGTTGCTGGACCAGTCATTTCCAGCTGTGGTTTCAGCCCTTCTGAGGGGAGGTAGGACATTTCAAAGGGATCACATGGAAAGAACAAGCCATGAGGCTCAAATTGGTGCTTCCCCTTTCAACTCCCACTCATACCATCACAGTACAAAGGACAAGTTATCCCTTAAAACCTGCTGTGAAGGTAGAAGCTCATGGGCTTTACAGCCCCTCATCAGTGGGTCTTTGGCTCTTCTGTCCAGCATGCCTGCCCTGTCCCAGCCCTTTGGGAGCCTGATTCAGCCCTTCATGTTCTCCAAACATTGCTTGATATCCAGTAAAATCAATACAAAGACTGCCTTTAACTTCAGAGCCAGTTGGTTAAGCTTTTGGACAGAGCCAAGGCTTTGTACACTCTCATGAAGACCAAAGTGAACCAGGGTGTCAGCACGGGCTGCTCCCATCTCCACTTAGGGTGAGCCTTGTCTCCAGTCTGCTCCTTGGGGTCATTTTCTCCATCTGGCATGTCCATCCTGGACTGGGAAAACCTTACCAAGTATATCTTCATCGAAGCCAACCCTCCTTAACGAAACATGCCACTTTCCCCAAAAGCCCATTTTTAACAGAAAAATAAAAGTTTTATCAACAGTTTGAAACCAGCCTTTCCTGTGTGTTTAATATAGAACCATAAATGCAGATTTAGGGTTTAATTTTCCCTGTATTGTTTTCATTGTCTGGCGTGGCATTTTTTTTTAAAAGTAGAGAATAATATTAAAAAGCACAAAAGGCCTGGAAGGTATTTATTGCTGTTCCAACCCATAGCCAGTCACAACTGTATCAAACCCAGCACAATGAAGCACGCAGCACACAAATAAAATGAGACACAAACAAAGGTAATAAAAGAGACAAGTATCTGTTTCAAAAGCACTGGAAGAACAGCAGGAGTGTAACTACTTCATGTTCCAGCTAATATAGCTGTCTGGAGTGATCCTCAGAAAGCTATACCAGGGAGCAGTTTATGGGTTTCCCTTGGAGAGCTCTTGTAAATATTTGCCTGCAGTGGCTGAGGACCATTGGGAATGCTGGGGTTTGCCAGCCCATCATCATTTTGGTTTGCCAGCCCAGCTAACAAACCTGCTCTTTGGGGTGTCGTCCAGCTCACCCTGCACCATGGGCTGTAGGCATGGACGTGTAGGCAGGGCATCATGCCATTATTCTCAGGACGTGCCCATTGCTGGGTTACTCCAAGAGTGATTTTTCCATGGAAGAGCTGCTGATGCATAAGTGTAATAGCTCACTTCAGGTGTGCAACTCCCCTGTGTGTGGATTTGTACTGAGCACGGCGTATCCCCATCTCTGCCACCTGCCCCAGCTCTCCAGGTGGAAATCCATCACTTCCCGCAGCCCCTTGCTACCTGGGGAGGGGTGGGTGTCATTCGAGCCAATCCAGAATGACATAATGCCTTTCCCCATCTGATAAAAGCCAAGATGAGAGCTGAGCTCAGCACCCAGACCCCTCAATGTAGCACCTAGACTTCTCAAGGTAGTTCTCAGACCCCTCAATATACTACCCAGACCCCTCAAGGTAGCTCCCAGACTTCTTAATGCACTTGCTTTTCAGGCTCACAGCCCTTTGCAGCCAAGCGACTCCCACCACGGCCCCACAGTACTGGCCTGCCTGGTGTAAAGGGGTCCTTGCCTGCGCTTGGCATGCACTGCAGGGGCTGCAGCCATTATCATGGTGCAAACAACCTCCCTTCTGCAGAGGATGGGTGATTGCTTGCCCATGACATCTGTTGCCTGTGACTGGCAATGTAGCCCACATGCCTGATGGCTGAGGAGTCTAACAGATGCAGTTCCAGTCCCCTGAGGATGCTGGTTGCAGTAAGTGCCACTAGCTGAGGTCCCTGGGGCTCTTCCTCTGCTGGACCTGCCCGTGGATGAGCACCAGAGGTGGGCTCAGTGCACCAGCAAGGCCCCTCTCCTTTCATGGGCTGCAGAAGGAGCTGGGGTGAGCAGGCACCCAGCTGAGCATCTCAGCAAAGTGCCAAGGCTGCCAAGTTCACCCTGCCTGGCTCTGCCATCTCCCAGCCTGTTCCACCATCATAGCAGCCTGAAGCAGCGCTAGGCCACTGAAAACTCATCTGGGAGCGGTAGCTTCATTAAACAGGGGAGAGGCGTGATGGGTCCCGCTGGCCCTGGATAGTCCATAGCCCTCTCCAGCCTTTGGGAAACACTGTCGCAGCTGCTTTCATGGGAGGCTGAGCTGTTAACGAGCTGCGGAGGCCTTCCAGATAAATCACCAGCCTGTACATCTCCGGGAAGGACAAACAGGGGTCATTTAAACGTCAGCCCTTTTGCCCCCTAGATTATATTGTGCATGAAGAAGCGCCCCACTCCAGGCCATGCTCCCCCCTCCTTCATGGCAGAGGCATCACCCTGAGCATGATGGCCGCATCAGGGAGGGCAGGGCCAGAAATCAGGACCCTGCCTGCAGCAGCCGGGCAGCTGCAGCTGGCAGCCCCGAGCTCCCGTCGGAGCTCTGAATCCCATTCACTCTCCTCCTCTTACTGGTTCTTATTAATTCATGCTCCTGATCTGAGGCCTCCCAGATGTCCCCACATCTTGTGCCAGCTCTCTAATCAAGTTGGCCTGTCCTCCATCCCCGCTGGGCAGGAGGTATCAGACACAAGGTGTTCAGTGTGCCATGTCCAGACATCAGGTACAGAGATACATTGCCTCCTGCCTCAGCCAAAGCAGGACTAAGATTTCATCCGCTTTCTGCTCACAGGCCTGTTTGCTTTCTGGGTGCAGGCGTTGCATATTCTGTGACAGGCCAAGTCATTTTGTCAGGTTAAGTGAGTGCAGGCTGAAAATACTCCCTCAAAACTTTTTTTCTTTATCTTTTCTGGTCTATATGATATTTCCTGTGGATACTCTTGTCCTTCCAAAAAAAAAAATAAATTTAACACAAAAGAAAAATCCCATCCCTACATTTTTAGTGTCTATGGCTCAATATTTCAGGATACATTTTCAACAAAACCCCCATCACTAGAGATGCTGCTCAGCTCTCCAACGCATCTCCAGCACCTGCCCCTGCCTGCTCAGCCCCCGTGGTGATGCTCCGTGGGGATGCAGCTCCCATTCCCAGCACTTGCATGGCTCTGCCGCTGCTCTGTACACCCTTGGCACATGCTGTGCCTAACGAGGGCTCTGCAGATCCTGTAAGAGAAAGACCACAGTTCCTATTTTAATAATACAGAAACATTCGACTGGGACCTTGCTGTGCCAGGCTCTGTACGTCCACACTCAGTTTGCCCCAAAACGCTCAGTGGAGCTGGAACCCACGTGGCAGCCAGAGAGTGCCAGGACGAGGCCAGCAGCCACGGTCCTCCTGCCACCGCTGCCAGCCTGGGGCTGCCCAGGGGACAGCAGCGGCTCATCCCTGGCACCCCAGCCCCGCTCCGGGCCACTTCCCACCAGCCTTCCCCAGGCCACCCCTCACTGGCTGCTGTTCCTGCCAGCTCTCAAGGACAATGCGTGTCCCTACAATCCAAAGGCAAAAAGTCCTTGAACTTTCTGTGTGATTTCAAGGGGGGGAAAGCCCAGGAGATTACCAAGATCAATAGAGGATTTGGGTAAAACAGGACCCGCCATTGACTCCTCCCTCTCCTCCGGGCTCTCAAATCCTCGGCTGCTGCTGGCCTGTCCCCATTAGCTATTGTTCCTATTCATTTTAGATAAAGGGGCTTTTGTTGTAGGAGCCCATGCGGGGTCACATCGCCCCTCGGTTATCAATCTGTTTCTCTCTCCTCTGTCCCATACTCCATCTCCCCGGTACAATGGGATGTTTTCTTCGGCAGCAGCTTCCTGACAGGCAGCGGTTCCCTTTGCCTTCAGACCTTATAATCACTTGTTAAGCTGCGCTAGCCTCTGGCTCCCCGGTCCCTTTTCCACCATACTCCCAGTTTAACCCCTGATCCCATCTATGCTACGGGTCACCAGGAAAGGGGAAAAAATACAGCCATCCCAGTGGGGCTGGCGCGGGCTGTGCATGCACGAGGCATCCGAGCTGGAAGGCTTCCCCTTTCCTTATTGTAGGGGAGCACCTGGAAATATCAGATGGTGGAGGCAAAGTCTACTGCTTTTGTTTGCTAAAGTGACAGAGGATTTGGATTTCTGAGTTAAGCCTTTACAGACTAGCTTCTTAAAGAGCTCTCCTGGTAAGCAGGTCTCTTTCCTCGGTGCCCCGTGAAGGGACCCCAAAAGAAAGGCATCCCCAAACAGCCCATTTGGAATAGGAGACCTTGCTAATGGGCTGCTGCTGGTGGTGGAGGGGGATTTTGGCACCAGCCGTGCTGGAAGAAGAGCCCCGCTCGCTCTCAGAAGTAGCACCAGAAATGACTTGTGCAGTGGAGCATTCCTCAGGAGGGAGGCAGGAGAGGAGAAAGCAATAAAATAATAAATAGATAAAAGGAGAAAGGAACAACCGAGCAAGGTAAGGAACGAGTGCAAACAAGACCACAGAGGAGAGCCTGCCAGGACCATCCCCGGCTGAGCCCATGCCAGCAGCGGGGCTGGTGCCAGGGAGCTGTGAGTCACGGGCACAACGCGCAGCCCTGCGAGCTGGGATGGCCACGCTCGCCTCTGCCCTGCCAGCCCACCGGGGAGGGCAATCGCACGCCCACGCGCCCGCCACGGCAGGAGGAGCTCCCCTGGACCCTGGGGGATCCCAGCACCCTGAGGCACCCCGCTGCTGCCAGGCTTCGGGGAAGGCATGCTGGTGTCTGCGATGGGGTGTAGTGAAAGGCTTTGAAACGGGTAGATTGATCAACATGGCAGAAATTTAAGAGGAAAAGAAAGAGGCTGCACTGAAAATGTTAAGTCAGTTGTGTAAGAGGCTGAGTAAAATGGAAAGCACCTTTTGCTCCAAGCCTCTAAGTCATTAAAAAAACCCCACGTTATCCCTGAGAAGGGTTATTTTTGCATTAGGACTAAAACAGAGAAGATGTGTAAATTCTCGGGACTGGATGTTATGACGTCAGCCACCCAATTCTTCTGGCTTTATAGTACAGCATTCACCGAGCGCTCTTTGTACCGAGAGAAACGCATCTAAAAATAAGGACAAAACCAGTCTGCTAACGAACCTCTGCGGAATCTCATATTTGTAGCTGTACTAGCAGAGTCTGCAGCGATATGGGGACAGAGGGGTGAAACTATTTTATTTCCCTGTATTGCCTTTCTACCAGGTAAGACACCTTCCTTCTCAGGGAGGTGTTGCTGGCTGCCGGAGCCACCGGTGCCTTCAGCCCCAGCAGGCAGAAACGATGAGTCAGGTTCTGAAAAAAAATCACAAGGTTGCCTTAAATATCATAAAGCTGTTTTAAATACAGATATATTTGGCTTATTGCTTTCTAGACACCAAAACTTTTTAAATAGATCGTGGTCATATTTTCCCTAGGCAACTAGTGACTTTTTAAAGGAAAGTTGAGATCCTCACCAATATTTCCAGGAAAAAAGCAGCAAATGTGAGTCCTGCGATACGATCACAGCAGACAGACACACATCGTCCCTCTGCACTCTTTCACATCGATTTCACTTCTCTTTTCTTTTCTCTTCTCTCCTTGAAATGACCATTTATTCAAAGAGAAAATGTAGCATTGTTCTAAGCGTCCGGGAAAAAAGTATCATAACAACCAGCATAAAGAAGTCAAACCACTCTGCATTGATCACGCTCCTTCTGCAGGGCCCACTCCAAAGCCCATTGATGTCAGCAAAGTCTTTTCATTGACTTCAATGAGCTTTGGATCACAGTGCAGATTTATAAAGGCATTTAGGCTCCTAATGATGTAAGTAGTTGCCTAGAGGTGTTAGGGGCCTAACCTGCTTATAGCCTTTAGTAAATCACACCAGGCATCTACTTACATGTTGAAGCATTGAAATACCTGAAACACTACAGTATCCTGAAGTCACCAAACATACCGAGTTGGAATTACACTCACTAATTTTAGATAAAGCGATCTGGCTGTGTTGCAGCTGGGGTGGGTATGGATTTGGAAATCCATATATTCAAGATAAGTTTCTTTGTTAGAGGGGAAAAATGTAATAAAGTTGGGTGAAGATCTAATAGAATAATTCATTGCAAATAACATTTGTTATTAATTTTGGCCTGTTTACTATTTGGAAACACATTTTTATTAGCCAGCCAGCTCTGCAGATGGTTGATTATTATTCATTGCAATTTTTCCCCCCTTTTCATTTAATAATTTGTGGATACACCAGCTTTATTTCCAAGTAGTTGAAGTTTAATTCCTCAGCTAGGTCCAGACCAAAGAGGGGAAAAAAGAGATCTAAGTCAAGTGTTTCATGTGCAAGTTTGTTTAAAAATTGTATAATCTATGACAAACATTTCAAATTAAAAGGACATTCCCACAGGCAATGAAATAATGAAGCCCTTAGAATCAGGCAGCCGAGGCATGAAGCTGATAGCTGTTTCCACATTTTATGTACTCTGAAAGGAGAAGAGCAAATTCCGAGAGCAATATCATGTTGTGTTTGTAGATATTTCTTATCAACTGCGGGCCAGATTCTGCAGCCAGCCTAGGGGTACTTTGTTCAAGTGAGTGGGGAAAAATCTGATTTCAGGTCTTTCTGTGCTGTAGTCAGTAGAGTGTTTAGTGTAACTGTTGGCTGTAACCCTGCAAATATATTTTACACACACATCAGTGGTTTCACTGATTTTAAGGGGGACTATTCTTCCATGTAAAGGTATTTGTGTATGTGGATAGGATCGCTGGGCAAATCAGAAATTTGTGCTCAGGTGCCAGAGGGATGCGCCCGGGGCGGTGGGGGTGG